>BJCM01061787.1:9865-27002 GCA_018326385.1 Flaveria bidentis
GACCGCCACCTCCATCCCCAACCACATCCGGTGCCATTGGCACCCCCACCCACATTCGACCACCACTGCCACCCCCAACCACTTCTGGCCGCCACCTCTATCCCTGACCACCTCTAATGCCTCCGCCACCCCCAAACACCTTCCCTCACCACTGCCACCCCAACCACCTCTGGCCGCCACCTCCATCCCAAACCACCTCCTGTCACCACTCTACCCTCCAACCCTTCTCTATTCCATTATCCTCCACCACCGTAATTTTCAGCAACACCACCACCACCGGATCCCCCCACCATCGTTTTTTATCATCATTGATGTGGGTCTTAGAAACTACGATGAAAAGATGCTGATGAAAGCACGATGGTGGTGGTAGGTGGCAGTCAAGGATGGTGCCGGTGGCAGTGAGGGATGGTGGTGATGGTGATGGTGATGGTGATGGTGATGGTGATGGTGATGGTGATGGAGGAATACCAAAAGATAGATTTGGGTTGGGGTTAAAAGATAATGGTAGATGATAATAAGGGTTTTATTTTATTTTATTTAATAAAGGTAATATAGTCAATGTACATTAACTTAACAGAATTACACTAACAGAGTTAATGATTTGGGTTAAATTAAAATAAAACTTGAAACTATTGGACCGTTAGTGTAATAAATGAACTATTAGACTGAAACCGTGATTTCGTCAACCTCAGGACGAAAATAGTAATTTACTCTATGTTCTATTTCTCTATATATATTTGATGATTTATTTCTCACACTTTACATATTTATTAATTAATGAATATCAAATTAAGAACTTGACATTGCTTAACATTGAAATTCTTTTATTACTTTCTAAATCTTTATTATCAACTATTTACTATTTTTTATTCAAACGGCGTTACACACAAGATTCTAGCCTGGTGCATAGTAATCTTATAAAGCTAATATCTGAAAATTGATAGAAACTGTCATGATTATAATATTTTGTGATGAAATTTTGTTTTAATAGTTGTGAGACTTTATCGTTCAAAATAATATAGTTGCTACAGTCTAATGTGCGAGAGCATTATAGAAGGTTTAAGGGTCACAGACATAATCACATAAATATAACCACTGATTAAATTGTATATTGATATGAAGGTGCTTTTTTCATCAGAAGGCTTGAGGGTCATAGACATAAATATAACAACTGATTAAATTGTATATTGATATGTAAGGGTTTTTTTTGCCAGTAGTGTTAATTTTTTATTTGGTATTGTTAATTTCGACTCGGTAGTGTAAATTTTTGACCCGGTAGTGTAATTTTTTTAATATATATAGTTCACCCCCTTAAAATAATTTACTTTCGCCCCCATTCCTACTATGTTGTGATTTAAACTCCGTCACCGTTGATATGGCTTTTTGGTATAGTCGTTTTTTTATAGTTTGACTCTTAAATTTTCCCAAGAAAAGTATACGAAACAACGTAAGAAAAGGAATATTATGATCCCTTACGAGCTTTAATAATAACTTATGATATTTTCATTGAATAAACTATTTATTTTTAGTAATTTAACGGGTGAGTTGATTTTATAATATTTTGAATTTGACATTCTATGTTTACTATTTATAAATAAAATGTGAATGGTTTAGCTTAAAAACATATTATACCTAACAAAATTTGGAATGAAACACATGTTTTAAAATTTTCTTAAACATATGTTTTAAAACTTTCTTAACTATCATATTTAATTATTTATATAACTACAATTCCAAGAATCAAACACATGGGTATAAAAATAATCCACTCTTTTAACATGCAATGCTTTATTGATTCTCAGTAGGGAGAGAATTATATATTGACCCCTAAAATATTGTTTAAAACCTAAAAGTATCTCCATAATTTGGTTTTATTCAATTAAGACCCTTAACGTTACAAAACGACAATAGTTTAACTTGAAAGAGAGCATACTGATTTTCATTTATAATTTCAAAGTTTATTCAAATCTAGAATTTAAATAAAGTATAGTGTTATTATTGTATAAAATTATTAAGTTGAATATAGAATCCTTAAAATGCAAACTAAACCGAAATAAAAGGTATTGGTGTCGAGTCACCTATATTGAGATTTTCTAAATCGATATCAAAGACCCGTGGTTGGAAATTGCTCATCTACCACCCATACATCTTCCCCCTCATTAACCACCAAAAACAACGCTAAGGACCTCGCTTCTCGATGATGAAGACGAAAATCACGAACTGTGTTTGGAGCTTCGTTCCCACTGACAAAGGGAATAAACATGATAACTGTATGTTGCGTTGAGGAATCTGGCCAACACAATGGCAATTAGGAGAGCACAACACATTTTGAATCTGTGCACGTAGACCACTTCTGAATCTAACATAGTTCGCACATATGATAAATGCTATATTGTATTATAAAATTATTTATAATGCTCTCACTTGTGATCTTGGTATCATGTTTAACTCGTTCATTATTTACTTAAATAATACTTAATGCGTATATAAAATATAAAGTAAATATGGTTATCACAAAATTTTAAATTATAACACACACAAAACTATATTTTATTACACACAAAGATAGAAATTCATATTTATACACTTTATTACTTGGATTCCAAATTAGTACACATAAGAAAAGGAAAAAGTAATATGATAATATCCATGAACTATAGTAAATAGTAAATTACTTCATAAGTTTAGAAATCATACATTATTTCATAGTATACAACATATTTATTTTATTATAATTTAATCATGTTCTGATCGAACAGTACATCATATTTTATTATATTATAATTTTAACATGTTCGTATCGAATAGTACATGATATTTCAGTAGTTTTAACGATTATACCAAAGCAGACCAATAATCATAGTTCCTTAAAACCATCCAACCACACACAACCGAACCACCATAACTCATCAGTTTCAACCACCCGAACCAAACCGATCGTTGAACTCTTTTATCATATCGGTTATCACAAGTTAATCCTTCTGTAGTGTCTCTAACACAAGGGGTTTTGGTAGCAACACTACCATAGCATAGGGGCTAAACATGTGACTTCTTTTCTTCTTTGTTGATGGCTTATGGTGCTCTACGACCACAAAGAGCCCACAAGTCATTGTCCACTTTCTTCACCATCCCAATTCTCACCAGGTCAGCTCTCCACGATCAAACCCTAACAGAACCTCAACACACAATTGACCTTTATACTCCATCTCTATCCGTCCAAAACGAATTTCCCCTTTACAATTCTTGTATATATCGCTCACCAATTGCCCCAAACTTAAGTTTTACAGATACCCTTTTCATCTTTTCCCCCAAAACACACAATCCCATCAATCTTTAACAAAAATCTTGATCATTTGTTAGGGTTTGATCGGTTCTTTAGTGTGTGTAAAGATGGAAAGATCTGTTCTTGATGGTTTGATTAGAAGGTTGGTTGAAGTTAGAGGGAGACCTGGGAAGCAGGTGCAGCTTACTGAAGGGGAAATCAAGCAACTTTGTGTTGTTTCAAGAGAGATTTTCTTGAAACAGCCTAATTTGTTGGAACTTGAAGCACCCATCAAGATTTGTGGTATGAATTTCAGAATTTCTTGTTTTTGGTTCATGGGTTTGATGAAATTTTAGGTTTTGTTGGTTGATTTTGTTCATTTGGGTATCTTGTTTATGTGATTTGTTATGGGTTTGAAGTTTATTGTACATTCTTGATTCTCTTGTTATTTGTTTGAGCATAATTCTGTAAAAAATAGAAGTTCCCCTTTTTAGTTATTATGTTTTGAATAAAAGATAAAAGAAAATGATATTCAAGTTCATCCAATATAAGATTGAATTTTAATAGAATTTAGGTTGTGGAGGGTGAGATTAGGCCCTAGGTGCTTAATAAGCGATTTGACTTTTCAAAGCAAGGCGTATGTAAAAAGATCTTTTTTATGGGTTTTAGACATGTTTAAGGCCGGTTTAGAGCTCTTTTAGGTTGTTTTAGAATGATTCCAGATCATTTTTGGATTTTTCAGATTAGTTATAGTTGTTTAGAATTTTGGTCGAAAATTTCAAATTCGCCCTGAATCTTGATCGTTCATTAGGGTTTGAGCGGTTCTTGCCTCGCCTCGGATCATAGATCTTGCTACAAATGAAACAAGTCAAATGGGTCAAACGAGTCGATTAGATTGAAAATTTGCTTAAAGTGGTGGCTTTATGAGTTGGTTAAAACAAGTCAAACTAGTAAAAACAAAGGTTAGTTACAAAGGAAACAAGTCAAACGGGTCAATCAGGTTGAATTTCGCTTAAAGTGTGTTTTGATGCATAAATCCATCTAAATCATTTTATTTAAGATAAGTAGACTCTTAATTGAAATACTATGATTTAAATCGTGCATGCGAGTTATTTATAAAAGCATAGAATATTTTGATAAAAAGTGACTCGGGTCAACCCAACCTAACATGATCTATATGTAAAATTACCAACCAAACACATTAAGCCATTAACCTAACCAATCCATTTGATGAACTCATTTTGACTTTTTGAATTGACCATGATCTTCAGGTGACATCCACGGTCAATATTCTGATCTCCTACGCCTATTCGAATACGGTGGATTTCCCCCTTCTGCAAACTACTTATTTCTTGGCGATTATGTTGACCGAGGGAAACAAAGTCTCGAAACAATATGCCTTTTACTTGCATATAAAATAAAATACCCGAATAACTTCTTCCTTTTGCGTGGTAACCACGAATGCGCTTCAATAAACCGCATATATGGTTTCTATGATGAATGTAAACGAAGATTCAACATCAAGTTATGGAAAATCTTCTCGGATTGCTTCAACTGCTTACCTGTGGCTGCTCTTATTGATGAAAAGATTTTGTGCATGCATGGCGGGCTTTCTCCCGATCTTTATAATTTGGATCAAATTAGGAACTTAAGGCGGCCCGCTGATGTGCCTGATAGCGGGTTGCTTTGTGATCTGCTGTGGTCTGACCCGAGTAAAGAAGTCAAAGGATGGGGGATGAACGATCGTGGGGTCTCTTATACTTTTGGTGCTGATGTTGTTACCAAGTTTCTTCAGAAACACGACTTGGATCTTGTTTGTCGAGCTCATCAGGTTTGAATATGTTTACACTTCACATATTATTTTTGGTGGGTGGGTTGTGTAACGGGTCAATACGTCTTTGGGTTGAAACATGCCCTTTGAAAGGGCTTTAATGGGTCGTAATGGGTCGGGTCAGGTTGACGTACAAACACTTCTTTTATTGACTTTTAAGTTTCTCATAAATGAGTTATTAGTTATTACTTATTACAATAATTTTATTATGCGCTAATAATAACTCGAATAGGCCCATTTATGAGTTGAATTTGCCATCTTTATTTTTCTTAAAACGCGACAAATTGATTTTTAGGTTGTGGAAGACGGGTATGAGTTCTTTGCGAATCGACAACTTGTAACTGTGTTTTCCGCACCAAATTATTGTGGGGAGTTTGACAATGCTGGTGCAATGATGAGCATTGACGACACACTTATGTGCTCCTTTCAAATCCTAAAACCAGCGGAAAAAAAGTCAAGATTCAACTCCGGTATCAGTTTCTTTGGGAGCACAACTACAGCTAAACCTGGAAACTCTCCACCCGGGATCAAGGTAAACCGACATCCTTGAATCAACTCAGTATCAATAGTTTACTTCGTTTGTCGCTTATTTAGCAACGATTTCGATAAAAAGTAAACGACTTGGTGAAAACAGGTCGAGTTTGAGTTAATACATTACTTATATCTATTTGTGATCTTACTATATTCTCTTTTGAAATTTTGCAGCCTTATGTAGGAGCAAGAGTGTGAAATTTGAAGACCTAAACGAATGAAGGCGACTCTCGATGGGTAAAATTCAAGATACATATATGCTATAAAGGGGAATAATTTTTACTTTTTTACAAGGTAAAGTCAGGGTTACGATAAAATGAAATGCTTTCTAGTTGTCATCGATTGATGTAACGTTAGTTTGTATGGAGTGTGTTTATATATAGAGCTCGGTTTCTGCAAGAAAAAAAAATAAATAGAAAAGGGTAGTAAGTTAATATGGGCATGACACGTGACATCTGACATTAGATGGGTCAGGTGTCATGTGTCTGCTCACGTTCTTTGTTAACCTTTGTTTTTAATCTCTTTTATTTATACTTAATCCTATATGTTTACACACATATTATTAACTCTATACTGGAAATCGTATCGACTCATTCTCTGATTAATTACGGGATAAACAATATCGATGTGTATTTTGCTTTGGTAATGTGTGTAACTATATCACTTGTAACTTTGAATATGTACTAAACGAATCTTGATGACGTCCACCTAATGTACCTGAACTATCTAAGCCGTGAGAAAATGGTACCTCTGAAAATACCATGTTCTTAACATCAAGAGCGACTATAAAAGATGTGGCATCTTTACAAACGTACCCGCATAATGTTCTTTATATAAAACATCTCTGAACTAAAAATTGAGGATTTTGTGCTCCATGAACCCTTCTTAAGCCTAAAAACATCACACAATCTAGAAATACTCGGAGATTGAGACAATGATTTTGAAGAATCAGTGGCTCGACTAAAAGCATATGCGGAACAGGTAAAACCTCATGATAAATCTGAGTATATACAAGGTTGCTCTCTACAAAGAAATGATACTGATAATTGTAGACAAGGCCGTGAAGGTCGTGGATGAAATAGTCGTGATGGTGAATGTCGTGGTGGTGGAAGAGGTCAAGAGGACCATTTTGGCACAAAAATGGAACATAAGGTAACTGTGAAAAACAGTACATGTCAAGGATAAAGTGTTATCATTGTGAAGGTTTTGGTTGCTATGCATATGAGTGTTCGAGTCGTTAACCAAAGAGAGACTCAAGTTCAAAAGAATAGTAATTATAATCTAGCTTAATGTGAAAATGAAGAATGATAATCTAGATTATTATAACTAATACTCCAATCTTGATAATTTTATGTACTAAGTTTCAATTTTTAAGTTAGTTAAAATTGGTTATGGTTGGTACTGATTTTATCACAATGTGAAAAGGTGTCAAAACATCATCTTTCTATGTCCATTGTTCTAATTTTCTACACATAAATTTCAAACCAATAAGTTTGTTTCATACATTCATATTTAACATAAAATCGAGATCATTTTTATTATCACGAATAATCCCAAACAAAAGTTTTACATAATCAAAACTGCACATTCAATAATCCCAAACACAAGTTTTACATAATCAAAACTACACATTCGAGACCATAGAATGTAATTCCAAACACATATTACATTTTTTTTTCTTATGAGTCCATTCAAGGTGTATTAATTTGGTTTTTTTCATCTTATTTATAAAATATGTGATACGTTTTGTTTGAGTACTTCAAACTTTTGTTGCTAAGCTATCTTCAAGATCACTTCCATTTTGTCGGCATGCATTGTAGCATTTTCCTTGAGATAATAATCTCCACCATACTCATGATACTCAGTCAAATGTTTAGCTTTACACATTTGTCACTTTGAAGAGTGCACGTCCCAAGTATAATAATCTTGCCTTTTTTTTGTCCACTATTTTAATAAGCTCATATTTAATTATATTGTGTCATAAAGTTGACTGCATTGTTGAACACTACATATTCAAGTTTTAATGAGTAACATAGTATTTTTGTAAATGTAAACGTCTCTATTGTTACTACAGTAGTTGTCAAAATAAAAATAACAATAACATTACTATAAACATATACAACTAGCATTCGTATGTCGCGCTACGTAGTGGGGCTAGCAATTTTTTTGTGTACTTATAATCGTAAACATTGATGCAACATGGGTGTTAAATTTATAACTATAAAATAAGAGAAAATAATATGTCTTTTCCTTTAATCTTAAGCAATTAAAAAAAATAACAAAAAATTACTCAAATGAAAAAATAGACACCAATAGTGAATTAGCACCATTCACCCTAATTTAAAATGTATATAATTATAATTATTTAGTAGAAGTTAAAATATTTAGATGACGACAAACAACAATTGTTTTCAATGGCAAAACGGATAGGTCGGGTAAGGGCAAGGTAACATGTCAAAATGAGTTTGCGTGTCTTATGAAAATTAATAAACAATAATTAGGGTGCCCATGTAAGAGAAGTTGAAAATAGAATACTTGAATCAAATGTTGCACATTCTTGTCTAGTTAAAGTATACCACATAAGCATTTTAGAATTTTATGTAGATGGTTTATTTCCCATCTAGATATGAAATGAATTTGTATTATAGATAGTTTAGGTGAGATGTGACGTACAATATGTGATATTAAAAAAAACTCATAATCTTGATCTTAGCTCTAAATCATGAAGCACCGGAATGCAACATCCAAAGTATTTTATCACGGAATGATTTCTTAAACTTTCGTGCGGCACTTAAATACGATCCAAGTCAACTTTTTATCTTGATTGGATGAGTGTAGTAGCAGAAGTCTTAAAAGAAATGTTAGATTTGTAGGCCGCAAATAAGATGGTAGTATGCTTGTATTACCTAGTACACAAGTGTACAAAGTTTAATCTTACAAGAAACTTGGGTGATTTACAAATGATACCATACATTGTTATTTATACTAGCTAACCAAGATCTAGAGTATTCTATTTAGAATCATCTAAACTAATAACTTATACAAGTAATCTAGAACCAACTAAATTTAAACAATTCTAAGAAATTGTCTAGTATTTCCCATAATCTTTTCATGAAACTTTGATGTATGAATTGATAGATTTTTTAGAAAATTTAGACTTTTCTTGAAGGCTAATCTAGTTGAACCGGATAATTTTGAGTTGATTCTGAGTCTTTTTAACAGTCTTGTTTCAAAACTGTCCCTAATATTTTAGTAGTAGGGTTTTGCGACCTGATCTTAGGCGGATCATGACACTCCCCCCACCTAATGCCATGGCAAACTTGTCAGGTTTCCCGAATTCCAAAAGAGTTGTTCTCATGAGTTGTATGGTAGAGATAATTTTGCTTAACGTCTTGTATCCAGCTTCAAGATAACGGTATGCACTTAGTCACTTTTGATGATGTACATGGTGTTCATAAATGTTACTAGGCGAGCTTTTGCTTTTCGAAAGAAATTCATCCCCGATATGATGTCATAGTCGTGTGCATCCTTGCTATGCCTTGGTGGCTTTCTGATGTCATCTTTACGAGATTGAGTTTGGTTATTGTTGAAGGGTGTCACTCTCCCATCTTTTTCATCATTATTCTTCGTAATGATAGATTTTTGTGATAGTCTTTCATTATGGTCGATCGAACTTTCAGCAACATCGATGGCTAATGACAAGTTTTGAGCATTTCAGCAACATCGATGGCTAATGATAGTTTTTTGTGATAGTCTTTCATTATTCCTCGCCGCCTCTCTTTTTTTTCATCAGTAGTGTTAATTTTTTGTTCAATAGTGTAATTTTTTTTATATATAACGAGATCAAGAATTAGCGATTTAGCATCATATATAAACACTTACTAATGTACTGTTGTAGGGATTTTTAATTGTCTTTGACTATAGGCTTTTATCTAAAACGGTTTGAAGTTTATAATATCTCAATTCGTATAAACTATAAGTCTATATCTGTTTATTAATATATCACAGTTCCTTGATAATTTTTTTATTACTAAAAATTATTAGTATAAAAGAAGCCATCAAGTATGCTTATTGCTTATCGTATCATCTATTTGTTATCAGAATATAAACAGTGATGGATCACTTAATTAAAACTCCCCTAATGTAGGTTGTTCAAAACAATAATGTTTTTTTTAGCTAACAACTACAAAGATATTTTACTTATAATGACCAATTGATCATATTTGGTAGCCTCTTTAAGCAACTCTAAAAGAGATCTTAGATTGCTTCACGAGTTCAACATCTTGATTTGGCTTATGTTTTATGTCAAAAGGGCCAAACGTGTTTAACTCAATCGAAACAACTCAAGCGGATTGAAAGTCATGCGAAGGTATTAAACTGCATAAAGCTTTTAAAGACTTTATGCATTCTTTTGTAATAATAAATTTTTATAATTATTCTATGCATGCCAATTATATTAGATGTAGAAACCATGGATAAAAAGAGTTTACCCAAAGCTACTACTTTGACTCGCGTTTAACTGTTTAAGCATACCTGTTTTGACCCGACGACCCCATTTTGGCATATACATTAACCGACCCAATCAATTTGCCCCCTCTATTGACATTCACTTGGATTGCCGATGATTTTAGTGATTACTAAACTCATATTCAGAGCAAGAGGAAAGACAAAGAAGTTGTTACTGTTTTCTTGACATTAAACTTGACCTATATGTTTAGTTTTTATTAACATTTCTGCTTACTATAGCTTGCAACCTCCATCTTTTTCGACTAGATGGAATACTGTGATAACACATATCGTCGTGAACGCCGTTATCAAGTCCTTAAAACTGCATGAGATATGATTTTTGTTTTCTATTCTTTTCAGAATGGCTAGCCCTTTGAATCTGAAATAGTGTGGAATATTTTTGCTTTAAGTACTACTAAAATCTTGATTTTTTAAAAAAGGTTATGGCTACAATTGGATGATTTTGTGCAGATTTTTTTTGATGGTTTCTTTCTTTATATAACATTCCGATTATTATATATTAATGTTTTTGCCGTATCACACGTTTATGATGCCTTCATTTTATGTATAAAGTTTTAAACTTTATCAACGATGTCTAAATTTCCTTTTTTCTTTTCTTCAATGCGAATGTTCGTAGTAATGCTTCAACGTTAGTTTTTTTATTTATATAATTTTACTCCATCAAACTCAAGGTTTCAATACAGTTATATATTTTTTTCCAAGAAACCTGATTGATAACAAAAGCCAACATGTTTCCTTAAAAAATAGCAAAAACAATGAACAACATGGAGCAATTACACAAACAATCACATACAAATAAGAAACGAGATGAAAGAAATGCCCAATAACCAAACACCACCATACTCACCTAAATCATACAAACATTCATCATCGAGAAGACCCTTAATTACATTTTCAGCATACTAGTTGAAGATGTTTTTTTGGGTGAGGGCGGGGGTGCGGATAAGTTACGCATGGGTCATGTCATTTAATTTGTTTAAATTCGTTTTTACTTTTCCTTTGATATCACAAGCGGTATAGCACTTATTTTAAAAAGTTTAACCAGAAAAACTAATGTCCATTTATTAAATGACATGACCCATGCGTAACTTTTTAAACTAATGTCATGTCTCCGGCAATGACGGCAAATTTATTAAACTAATGTCCATTTATTAAACTAATGTCCATTTATTAAACTAATGTTCATTTATTATCATTCAAACCTATACGCAAATACACACATAAACTAATGTCTTAGGACTGTCATGTCTCCGGCAATGATGGCAAATTTTATGTGTGTATTTGCGTATAGGTTTGAATGAAGATTATACATAG
Source organism: Flaveria bidentis (assembly GCA_018326385.1). NCBI lineage: Eukaryota > Viridiplantae > Streptophyta > Magnoliopsida > Asterales > Asteraceae > Flaveria > Flaveria bidentis. Next base: position 21,331 of record BJCM01061787.1, read on the forward strand.
TTCGAAGCCTTAAATTTATATATAATTTCTATTTTAACGTAACTACACACAATAGACGAAATGTATGTATCACTGGAGTAATATAATTCTGGTAAGAACTAAAATATCGATTCAAGAACAAAATAGCTCTTGATACTAAACTTTTGTTATTATCTGGCTGGTAAATAAATAAATTGGTGTTGAACTAGATAAACACAAATAAGAAATTAGAAGAAGAGAATCAATCAATGGAATGTTTGATTAGACTTTAACCCCCCTAGTCAAATTATGATAAGTTACACAAATTCATGATAAGATTGTTATAAACACATGTAAGACGGTACTAAACTAGAGTCTCGTCAGGGTTACTTAACTAGATGATTCTTCAAAAAAGCAAAATGAAGTTAACATAGTAGCTAACTTTTCGATGTGAAATTTTTAACGATTTTTTTATTTATAGCTCCAAATATTATGAACGTCATCGTCGCAACGGTCAGCTTTTTTGTTTTTCATATAAAATTCGAACATTATCAATGAAGCTGGAGTTACATGTTTCTTAGCGCCAACACATGGGTTCACCACAACATTTTAATGTTAATTTTTCTTTGGTTTCGCACTACTGCTATAACATCGATCCCATATTAGTTTCTAATTAAATGTCATGAATATAGGCATCGATATATATCCATGAATAAAAAAATTAAACTAAGGGTTTTCTAATATGGTCAAAATATCAATGATAATATAATATCAACTTAAACAATCCAAGCTCATATATAATCATCGAAGAACATCCAAGATATTGTTCTAAAACCCAATTTGATTTTATATTTTAACAGTAAACATAAGGACTAAAGATGGATTTTAATCATAGCTTAAGTCACAAATTGAAAATTTCAAAAGCACATTTTCACAACCCAAAATCGCAGGGGAAAGTTAGCTCCATTGTTCTTCAGATCAGAAACTCATCACCCACTCAAGAACTCTCTGTTAGTGATCACATCCTTTCTTTATATGTCATTTGATACTTATTTCATTCAATTCTTAGGGTTTCAATTCATATGCGTTGTTATATAATCATTCTTTATGTGTGCCCATCAACTGTTTGATGAAATGACTATGAACCCAAATTGGTTATTGTTCGTTAAAAGATTCAATTTTGGTAGCACCCAGATGATTAGATGTGCATTACATATGTATTGTAACTTGATCTGTATGGATCATTGGATTTCTTGCGAGAACATTAAGCAATTTGTTGAAGTTAGGGTGTGGTTTTGTTGCAGGTAAGAAGTAATGGCTTCCCGCTTACAGCTTCCCGGGGATGATTCGGTACTTTTACGTGTGACGCATTCGAATCTCAAGACATTCTCTGCTGATGTTAGATTCTCACTTGAGGTATGTTACATGGTTCTTGTTTTTCTTGAATTCTTTAACATTCATAATTGAATCCAAATGTAGGTTAACATAACTTAAGTTAAATTGTTGTAGCTTCTGTAGATATCAATATAATTTTCTAAACTTGGGATATGATTTATTCTGTATGTTAAAATAGTTGTAGTATAAACCTTCAAAGGCGGTAAAGTGGTAAGCACCTGATCCCCTCTAGCAGAGGTATCATGTTTGAATCTTGTGTCCGCTGATTTTTGCAGTAACCTCTTGAAGGCCACATGCCTAGTGCAACCTGCGATTTAACTGATCCTGTTGTTAGTAGGATATTGTCAGGTTCCATGAGTTTGCCGTTAACAGATTCCCATGGAAAACAATAGGAAAGTAGTTGTAGTGCTTCTCCAGAACGGGTGTCTGGCTGTTGAAGCCTTCATCAGTCTAGCCTATTTTCCTCTTCTTAGATCGAAATCAAAATTTTCACCTGTAAACTCCCATTAGGTGTGTTATTGGTAGACTAAAAACCAAAAAGAATAAAATTTGAAATTGAATTAAAATGCCCATGTAGTTCCCAAAATACCGTTATAAGTTCTATAGTCTTGATTTGGATTATGCTGTAGGGGACTAGTAATTGATGATCCACCTCAAGTCCATATCTTTTCCAACAAATATTAGAGCTTCACTATCATGAATCTTAGTGCTAGAAAAATGATATTTGCCATTTGTTTTTTAATGATTTTCTCAGAGCACAGTAGAAGCTGTCAAAGACAGACTATGGAAAAAATGTGGCACTGCTGTTGATTCAATGCGTCTTGAACTATATGATGATACCGGTGCTAAAGTGTCAGACGTAAATGATAATACACGACCTTTTGGATTTTATTCTCCTCTTGATGGGTAAGTTTAATTAGTTTCTTTTCAAAAAAATTTTCATATATGATTAGAAGTCTTTCTGCGTTATGATTTGCTAATAGTTATGTATATCTGCTTACACTAATTACCTCATTTACCTGCTTAAACTTGTTTATGTTATGTCATTTGCATATTGTAGATATCGCCTGCATATTGTAGATCTTGATCCATCATCTGTAACATCTGGTGGTTGGTTGGAGGATACTTCACTGGTGGAGAAATACAAAATTTCTGATGAAGCATATGATAAACTTGATGGTATTTCTTTTGAAGAAGAGCATCTCATCTTACATAAAATGTATATGTATCAAACTTTTGAGATAAATTTAAATATTTACAGGTACGTACAGGAAGTTTAAGGAGAAGCTTGGACCTCGAATTACTGCCCAAGGATCTAAAGTAAGTGAACTAATGTTAGAGGGAAATCATACTAAAGATACTACTTTGTGTTTGAATTTTGGTGTAACTGTTTTTATCTATTTCTGCACGTTTGTGCAGATGGGTGATGATTATATGGAAAATATATGTGCAAACATTAAGGTATGTTATCTTTTGGTTCTTTGTAATGATTTTACTTGGCATAAGAAGTTCCAAAACACCCCTTTTATAGTCTGATGAAATTTGAACCATTTTCCTTTTTCCAAATTATTATAGATTAAAATTACCTACCATCCATTCTCGTCATTTCAGATAACCTAGTGACATTGATTTGGGTGTACAAGATTACTTAATCTTTCATTTAAAGAGAATTTTGGACAAACAATCCAACAATTTACTCAACTTGTAACGAACTAATGTTTTTATTTTCCAGGGGTGGAGAAAGTATCAAATTCAAATAGTCTTCATTGCAAGATTCTAAGTTAAAATCACATATTTTTCCATCATCATCGTCTAGAAAAAGCTGATGCTATTGATTTGATCGCTTTTGGTACTTCCTAATAAGTCAATTTTTTGTTCAAATTATATATGTCTAACTTACATTTATATCTTTTTGTGCTGATATAGGTCGGAGAGAGATGTCAAGTGGAACCAGGGGAAAAAAGGGGTGTTGTGAAATATGTGGGTCGGGCCGAAGCTCTTGGACCGGGCTTCTGGGTTGGAATTCAATATGATGAACCATTGGGAAAACATGATGGCTTGTAAGTGAACTCTAGATGATGAACCCTTAAAATTGCTTGAATTTAGTGTTACTTTAGTTTGTATAATATTACTTCCTCTGTATGTGAAATTATGACTACTTGCTATATCTTTGTAATCAAATTTAAAGTTATTTATTTTAAAAGAGGTTTAATTAGTGGTGGAAAAACAGCTGGGCGTGGCAACAAGTCAAACTGAGTTCAGGTCAAATTAATAGCTTTTAGGTACGGGTCACAAACAGTCTGGTCTGGTTGAGTACCTACCAACCTTTTTTTTGTCTGTTTTTTAAATTATATAATTAATTTGTTAAGTATGATTATGAAAATATATTATTGAATAATCATCTACTTATAATAAAATGGTTTATGAGTGTGTATTTTGTAAGCATTTGAGTACAATTTAGGAACATTTGGTCTATTTGACCCTTTTCTTATCTAAATTTTATTTGGATTATTTGTGCTTATGTGGACAGGGTGAAAGGGACACGGTTCTTTGAGTGCCCCCCGCTTCATGGAGCCATGGTTAGACCAGATAAAGTAAAGGTTGGCATTCATATCCGATCCTTTTACTTTTAGATGGGTTGATTGGGTTAATATTGTATCTCTAACTGGTCTTCGTTAAGAAGAAGCAATATATCATATAGAAAACGGGTCAAATGGGTTGAACGAGCCAAACCAAACAGATTGAAAGTCGTCCAATAAGTGTAAACTGTGTATCAAATGCATACAACTTATTCATAGTCAACGGTCGTTTCTTTTATGTAATTTCTTTATAAATGTTTTTCTCTTTTTTCTTATATGGTGTATGGTTTTGGATGTTTGCAGGTTGGAGATTATCCTGAACGAGATCCATTTGAAGATGAAGAAATCTAAGAGCAATATTAGCAGGTGTTATATTCAAACGTTAATTTTGAAATATTAAAAGCTTCGTATCATCCGTGTTCTTGATTTATGATCATAGACAGCACCTTCTCAATTTATCTATGAAAACGTCATTGTTTGCGCAGAATCTATTACATATTGTATCATATGAACCTTTTGGCTTTTCTGTAATTTGTATTACATGTACTTTTTTATATTATACGTTTAAAAGTGTTCAAAATTGTGAATATGGTCAATTCCTTCATAAGTAGTGTTGACCATGCATGTTGGAGCTAACAAGCCTATCTTGATAGGAGCTCGATTTGTTTACACCCTTAAACATGTACCTAGCGACAAAGCAGGAAATGTTAACATTCATTGAATGCTTTAGGCGACAGAGAAGGTATTATGGGACATCAGACATCGTGGAACCTATTAGATTTTCACAAGTAGGCGTGTTATGCGAGAGAGATACCCCAATGGGCCTTTCATCATATGCCAAATTCAACCATCTATGTTATCTTAGAGATAGGAAAGCGACGGTTAGATGACGCATGCGATATAGGGTAAAATTGATTTGCTTATTCTTTTCCCAAAGGAACGGCTTGTAGGGAGCCTCATTTGTTGAGGTTTGGCTAGCTCGTTATTTGTGGCGTTAACAGGTAAGATTGTGCCCGTTGCTATGAACACACACGGCTATGTTTTATGGGACATCACATGAGGTGGTTAACCACATTCAGAAACAATTATACTTGTTTCTAGTTATATATTTAATTTAATTTATTTGTTATAAAAATAAACTATAACTGATTTACTTCTAATACTACTTAAAATGGTTAAAACAAGGTTCAAAGCAAATTTAAAAATAAATGAAAAATCAGTTATTCATTTTTGTTAAAGATATACAAAAATAATATAATGATCTGTTGTTCCAATCATGAGTTGTTGAAGGTAATACTAAATACTCATTTATTTGACAATAGTAATGGCGTTTTAATATTATCATACCCGTTTTATATCGGTATTTCAGTTTAATTGTGTTTTCAATCTATTTCTTAACTACCAAATAACAAAAAAAATTTATGAGTCCGCACGAATCACAGTATGACGTTATGTAAGTTTTAAAGGAATATATATTATGTGAAATTATTCTATGTAAAAAATATTAACATACTAGGTTAAAACCCCGTGTATTACACGGGTTGAATAAATAAAATATTAAATAAATAAAATATTAAATAATTAGTAATGAAAATGTAATAATTATAAAACAATATGATTGAAATTGCATATGAGTAATAATATAAGTAATAAAACAATGATTTTATTATTTTAAACTTTTGTTTTTAAACCCTAATTGCATTTTTAATAAATATTCATGTTATCCCTAGAGTAACTTTT
>BJCM01061788.1:0-14901 GCA_018326385.1 Flaveria bidentis
GTGTGTTCCTTGGAAACAACTTGGTTTCCTGGTCCTCAAAACGCCAACACACCATATCTCGGTCCAGTGCAGAGGCCGAATATAGGGGAGTTGCAAACACTGCAACCGAAACCACATGGCTCCGTAATCTTCTACTTGAATTGTATGTCCCAACACGAGATGCCACCATTATTTTCTATGATAATGTTTCAGCAGTCTACCTTTCCGAGAACCCGGTCCAACACCAACGTACTAAACATGTGGAAATTGACATTCATTTCGTCCAGGAAAAAGTCCGCATTGGAGCCATCCGTGTTCTACATATTCCTACCGACTACCAGTATGCTGACATTTTCACTAAAGGTCTGCCAAGACAGCTGTTCAATCGATTCAAGTCCAGTTTGTGCCTTCGATCCTCTACTGCTCACACTGAGGGGGCGTGTTGACCGATATACATGCTTAGTATATATCGGTTGTATATCTTGTATATATTTGAATTATATTTTGATAGTGTTTCCTTTATTATAGAATAGTTTGTTAGGATCCTGGTTGTATATATAAACATGATTGATATCAATGGAATTCATCAAGTATTCTCAGATTTACAGTATCAACATGTTAGAGGCTGAAACTCTTGTCTTTATAAAAAAGTTAACATCATCCTCATAATCCAAGAAGTTAGGTCAGAATCTGTATAATGAAATTGAGTACATACTTGGGTGGCCTTTATGAAAAAAGTACATTGGTGACCTCCACATATATTAGCCCATTTATATATAGTTGGCTGTTGACGCATTTAAAAATAGACTTTCAGGCAACTTTTAACCCATTTGACCAGTTCCCCTAGCTATATTTTTTATTTGACTCGTTTGAGATAAAACTCAACCAATATCAACCCATTTATAAGTAAATAGATCAAAATTGCCACCTAAACTGCATAGGGAAAAGAAACACATCAAGCAGCTTACCTCTTATATATTTCAGTATCAGTTGCTGTCGTCAAGCAAAATACTACACCTTTAATTTTATCCTTTTGTTTCTCAAGAAACCTGCGCACAGTTCCTGATAGAAATATGCATTAGTAAATATAGTATCGACAGAGTACAAGTGTCATATAGGCAAATATACCAAAAAGTATGTAAAAATAATACTTCTCTAAACCATATACAAGAACACATTTTTATATGCATGTTCCTTTAAAGCGACTTACTAATTGCCACGTGAGCTGCTGGTTCCCTTGGGTAATTTTTTGCCTCTGTGTATATACAGCCCATTGCAATGCTGCATTCATAAATTTCAGTAAATACTAAATAGTAAGCTCAATATTACCAAATAGTCAGATATACAGCACACTATGTGAAACTGGATAAAATAAAATGATTGTATAAATAACCTTTGAAGACCGTTCTCTATCAGGAGTTCTAAACAAGAACGATAGCAGTGACTCAAAGCATTTTCTGCAGCAGTATGATATTTTACAGCATACTTTGGTCCCACCGTATGTATAACCCTCCTGTAAGAAAAAAACAAAAACGTGAAATATGTGCGTAAGGGCATAATTTGGAGATATAGGAGTATACTGCACAAATTACGGTCTTTGACAACAAAATAGAGCAACATATTTATTACTTTTTTATTTCCATTTTATGTGTGAATGTGCATAACACGAAATTTTAGAAAGAAAAATGTCTTTATGCGGAAAGTTCAATATTTCCGTCTCAAAAAAACAATTTGACAAAAAAAAAGCAACAGCTCACCTTGCAGGCAGATCATATGCATTCGTAACTTTCGCCATCCCTGTTCTGCAGCCACCCTGTGAGCCAAACCAATGCATATCTTTTGGTTACAGAAATTTTACATTAAGAAATTCAATAATAGTATAGTGACACAAAAGGGTATAACAAGTTGTTTGATTCTTCTGAATAATCAACAATATCTCATGCTATATATCTCTTTTGCTTAAAATAAAACTATAGATAGAAAGATTGTAGTACCAATGTTGCACATTCTTCAGCAAGACCAGGCCCAGCTGCAGCATGCAAACCAGGACTGCAATGAGCTTCATCCAAGTTCTGCAATTAAAAAAACCAACTTCAGTAATACATCTGAAATGTCAAATTCAATAATTCCTAGTCAATAAATCTCCATATATAGCTAATTGTAGTTATATAAAAGCATCATGATTAAGAAATTCATCCATCGTCTCCACATTAACAACCACGAGGCCAATGATACATATTTAAGAAGAAAACTGGATTGTAGACTACTAAACCGCATGATGAATAGGTCATACTGGTTGTGTTTCCAAATAGCCATTTACTTATTTATGGTAACAATGTGCAAGTGTAACTCAGAAATACAAATTAAATACTATATATTCATGAGAATTAACTGCTGACCTCATTTGTGGAGTTGACAACCGCGTCTACCTCAAGATTCCAAGGATTTCCTCTCCAAAGATAAATCTTCGAATTAACCTCATGATCAACAGGAAACCTAGAAACTTTTCCACTACTTTCTGCCCCAGACGACGAGGCTAACGGATCAGGAAAATGCATGCTTGGAAAATTCGGATCTTCAATTTCATAAGAATATCTAAAATCTCCATCACTCCACCTAGGAACTTGATCAAGAGTCACCACAGCATCACCACTATCAGTGGGTTGCCCGCCACGGGTTTCCGTCGCCGCCATATGCCGGTACATTTGTTATCAATCAAATCTCCACCGTCCTCCTTCACCCACACAAACAATCATAACAATTATCATCCCATCAACCCCTCAAAACTCATACAACTTCAAAACACTGTAATTAACAATCATTACCCCATTAATCCCCAACAAAAACCTACAAACCACATGAACTATTGAACACCTAAACTTCAACTAATTGGAGGAAGCTAGGGATGTTGACGAATTGCAGAATCACATCACAATCCATCAATCTCACGCAAAATTGACAACGATATCAAAAACAAAACCCTAAATTGCTCGTTATTCCATAACTTATCGATTGAATCTCAACATCTTCGGTAAATTAACAAATTGAGACGGATTCTCGCATCGAATCATGATTATACAAAAGAACATTGAACAAAAAATAAGATATTCAAAAAATTTTAAATTAAACAAGTGATTGAAACATATTTAAGATGCATAAAGTAGAATTACGATTGTTCATACCTTTGGTAATCGGTGAGAGATTTGGGGAGAGAGAAATCGAGGGCAATTATTGGCTGGAGGTAGAGCTTGTGTGAAATTATTTAAAAAATTAGAAAAATGAAGAGACCCCGATCTTCTATTTCTTTTTATGTGGTTTCGGCTTTCGATTTCGGCTTATGTATGTTGTCATATCCAACTTTTTTTTATAGTTTTTTATAACGACTAAAAGATGATTACTCAGATAAAGTTTGAACCCGTATCTTTTAATGAGACCTTTATATTTTCATTTATTCATGTTAAGGTGGAGGGGGCACCGATTCATCTGCTGGTAGGGGCGTAGGGCGGTCACACTGCCCACAAATAGTTTGGGCGAGGCTAGCCCGATTAAGAACCTCGTGGCTTGTTACATGTGAAGTGCTCTACTAGTTTTAATAATATTATAATATATTATATGTTTTGATTAAAAATGCTAGGAAGTGTTTGGTTCAAACGATAAACATATTTGATCTCCCGTTAGGTTATGTTAAAGTAGTTTTGAATAAAACTGAGATGGTAATGTTTTAGTTTGATAGTATTCATAGTAATTTGGGTAAAACTGTGGGAGCCCCTCTACCCCTTTAGAACAAATAATGTACAGAGATGTATGAAAATGGGTTGAATATGTGATTGGTATTCGTAAAATCAATCTAACACCCAACTATATAATCATGTTTCACACCTGGTTTATGTAACTATTCGGTATCTTACTCGTCAGATATTATAATCTTACATGGTTAAAAGTTATTCATTGGGACGTCCGTTATCCTAAAACTTGATTTAAACATATGTCAACAAATGTCAACAAACGACTTGGAATGTTAAATACCCAATTCACTTTTAAGAAGTTTAAAGTTATGAAATATCAAGTTTCTACCAACTTAAAAAAATATTCATTCTATCTTTTAAATTATATAATCATGGTAATGTTAAAAAATTTAAATAATAACTTCCGGTAAAGAGGTTTTCGTAATCGAGTGAGTATCACTGTATCATCGGATCTTATGTATATTCCCAACCCGTGAAATTTTAGAACTATTCTCGTACTCGTCTCAAACCTATAAAAAGTATAATTAATTTTTATGCTTTTTGTAAACATTATAATTAATTTTTTATGGTTTTTTCTTGCAAGAACTTTTAATATTTAATATTATATACATATATGGAAATAAATATTAAACCTCTAACAAAATAAGAGTTTTAAACATTAGACATTATATATAATACTAATTATCAACCTTTGTATACATTAAAGGTTGTACCATATACATTATTGATTGTACTAAATTTTTTTCTTTTTTTTAATCTTTAACTTTTTTATTTTAACCCAATACTTTTATATATTTTATAATTTAGCCCCAACATTTTATTACTTTCAAATTTGGTCTCATATACTTTTTATATTTAAGAATTTTCCGGTTTACGTTTCAGTCTAAATTTTACGAGTTAACATATTGTAGTGTGCACGTGTGGTTCAACATTTTTACGCTTACTTTTCACCGGTTTAATGGGTCCATCGCAACACGCTGGTCCATCAACTCGCTTATTGTGTTTATATGTTTTATGTTTTGTCTGCGTGATTCGACATTTTTACATTTACTTTTCTTTTGGTTTTATATTTTTCGTTTTTTATTTATTTTTAATATGAGTTTTTTTTGTGTTGGTGTTCACTGGCGGGATGTGTCAGATGCTATGTGATATGATTTTACGTCCCTGCTGCAACGCGGGGGACTGGATTCTAGTTCAAAGTTAAATGGTATCAAAGTTTAAACATTAATAATGTATAACATTTAAAATTATCCATCCAAACATAAAAACAAGTTTTTTTTAACTTTTTTCTTAAAAAGAGAAAAAAAATCAAATTCTTAGTCCGTTTTGATTTTCAAAACAATATATTAAACCAACATGCAAACCAACTGCTATATAGAAATAAGATGTTCCAAATGCTTTTACGTTCATGATGGAATATTCTCATTGAATCCATATTCTCACGCATCTAGCAACGTGCAAGTTTCAAGCTGGACACATGGTAGTAAAATGGTACGCTATGTTCAATCAAGATATATTAGGTAGATTAAAAAGTAGTACAAGTAAAAAAGAAAAAATATATTTGCGTGTGAGTGGTTGTTCTAGAAAAAGTTTTCATATTATCAGTTCTACGAGAGAACATGTAACTAACATGTTACAACTTTTTCGATTTTTTTCATTTTGAAGACGTATAGTAATTATACCATTTCTTTTCGATTTTATATTTGTTCCTTTTTTTTAAACATGACAGTTCTATGAAAAGATGAATTATGCAGATGTTGACAATCGGTTTTCAAGTTAATATCGCAATGGTCGAAATCTTGTTTGAAAACACTTAAAACTCTCCATCACCGTGTTGAACTCTAGTCGTCTCTCTGTCTAAAAATAATCTATGATCATAATACTTCCCCGGAATGACTTCCAAAATCATAGTATTCCAGGGAAGGATGTATCTCGCGCATTTCACGAAACACTTTCTAAGCTACATAGAACTTCCCACATTTACAATACATATCCATCGACACTATCTCACACAACGATTCGATCTCACCTCATCTATTAGTTCATCTCCAAATCCTGATCTCTAGCGATGCAAATGAGCAAAAGCACAAAGTACGTTCACTAATATAGGCTCATCAAGCGCAATGCTGGTTGATTGCATTAACTGAAACATCTCTAAACCGTCTTTAGAACAATTAGCCTGCATATACTTTAATAATCATCCAACCCCAAATTCATCTACCCTTAACCGGTGCTTCATCAAATGCCTATCGAGCCACTTCAACAGCCCCAATTTTAGCAATCCCAGTAATTAAAACTGTCCATGACTCAACACAATGCCTCCATAAACTGTGCATCTTCCACGTTACCAAACTGAGATGTATAAACGATGTAACTCCATGAATTAATGCTAACTGACCAATAACCCGAAATAAGTCAACAACAGATCATTCTAGGAACTATCATGCATTCAGATTTCCTCATGGTGCTCAATCTATTGTGACAATTAGAAAATCAAACTACAAGAAAGGGATAACATTTGATACCCTATTCGATAACCTGTTAATGAAAAAGTTGGTCGGCTCCCTCTAGTTTAACCATATATAACGGAAGCAGATTAAGATAAATGAAGAAATGTCGATGTATAATGCAGCAATAGAATCCTTAAAACTAGAAAGCCATTAAAACAATGTCCTATACAATTTTGGAACTTGAGAGGTTTATGGTTTATTTATGCTGAGCTACAAAATATTACCAGAACATGACTTTGAAATTCCTGTAATCATCGAGGAAGGTCACAAATAATGTTTGTTTGTGTGGGAGCGTATGGTAAGCTAAGTATTCACTAGAAGCAAATTAAATTAAGCAATGAGCTGATTAAAACAAGAGGTCTGAGTCCGCGAGTTCAAGTACTTTGTGAATACCAATTGGGTTCACGCCCGGTTTAAATGCATTTCCTTCGATGTACCTGTCATACATACAATACTAAATGAGAAACAAAATGCATGAAGTTCGAAAATATCGATTATCAGTAGCTATACAGGTGGCACAATGAGCAGGTTGGGTAATATGTAAATTTGTCTGGGTTGGGTAAGGTCGAGTCGGGTCAAGTCATGTTTCGGTTTGACCTCTTGTCTAGTATTTTTATAATCAACTAGCAAGTAAAATATGATTGCAAATACTACATTAATTAAAAAAAGATTTATTATTTTGGATTAAATGATTTAAGATGTACAAACTAAAAGACTTTCAACAAACTTGACCCGTTTCCATTTTAGCTCATTTCTTTACCCATTTAATTCATAAGAGAAAACATAACCGGAACTGACATCAAGTGAATTGGTCAATATTGCCCTAGGAAGCAGCCCATGGTTATTGGGCCTGGGCTCAAACGTCTACAAAGTTTCATAATATGTAAATTCTAGAAATGTAGGACTGGAAGGAGGGAATGAAAAGAGTAAGCTTACATTTCTTTCAGATAAGGATGTTTGTAGAATGCATCAGGTATCCTGCCACTAAACTGATTGTGATCCAGGTACCTGAAATTTTGACATAATGATATTAACAAATTCATTTTATTTATTTATTTATTTGCATACTCTGCTTAAGCAATAGCTTGAACTAGATCATCTCTATTGCAAAACATTTAATTAATTTCTCAACCAATAAGGTCTGCTGTTAGGATTAGATGAAAGCAATAGAAGACAAATTCTATGGTTTTATAGATTGTGAGAAATGAGCACACTTACAAGTAAGTTAATTTGGGAATATGAGCAAGTCCAAGTGGCACTATTCCAGACATTTTGTTATAAGATAAATGCCTGAAACCAACACAATATTACATTAGCATACGTTTTAAATATAACAGCTTCAGAGGAAAATTCAGTTTCCAAAAACATATTTGCATATTCAATACTCACAAAATTTCCAGATTGGTCAAGTTTGCTAGCTGTGCAGGAATACCTCCCGTAAGATAGTTGTTATTTAGATAACTGCAATCACATTACAAGGTGAAGGGTCAATAAAATCTTTAAAACAGCACTGACAGATGGAGGGCAATCTTAACTGGTTTACTTACAAATGGAACATCCGAGATATGTTATACTTAACAGAAAAATAGAAGGATTTAGCTTACAAAGAAACAGGTCAAACGTTGCCCAACGTGCATTTTTAAAGCATAAAACCTCCAGAATCATTTTATACAAATGTAGATTATTGTTGAAAAGGCATAATTTTGTAATCATATGACGGACTAATGTTTATAAAGAAATTAAACAAACAGTGTTTCTGGCCAATACACCTGTCAATCTCGACCCGTATGGTGAGATTTGGGCTGAAGAAATAAAGTTTATGGATTGTTTTTGGTTAACATATATTGTTAAGAGGTCAAGATGGGTAAACTTAAAATTAGTCAATAGGTCAGGATGGGCTCAGCCCAAGGGAAAGACTAGGTCTTCATTAACCCATTCAAACATAAAAATAGAGATGAATCCCAATCCCAATCTCTGTCTTCTAATCTTCTTGAATGATCACACATTCACACCTGCTATGGATTTCTTTAACTTCTTTCACCTGCATCTTTTTTGAAATACTTTGTTTCGTCCTCCTTGATACATCAACGCAAAGGTAGAGAAGATCGATTGGTGGTTCTATTCTTCAATCCGTTGTTCAATCAATCTGAAAGTTGGTGATTTTGGGTTCTAAATCGATTTAATTTGAACGAATGCTCAAAGTTTCTAGGAATGAATGAACATGGGGATATGTTCTTGAAGAAATCGGTCAGTTGTTTTCTTGGTTCTAAAACAGATTGCGTAACTAGGTTTTTAAGTCAATCTTTGCTAACCATATCGCAACCTTCCATCATGAGATCTCTTCATCGTATTCAATTTCAGTCTTTTGATTCTAGGTTTGATTGAGTTTTTCTTTTAATTGGGTTTGATATCGAAGAATCGTTCATAATTTTAAACAGTAATTTCCATTAATATGGATTTCAAGCTTTTGGTTTTGTAAAATATTTTCATCAAAATAACTAATCAATTTTGTAACAAGTGGAGGTTTCAAGCTTGAATTTTGTGATTTTGAATGACTGTTTTCGAATTATTTCATATCAAGTTATAATCTTTTGCGTCATTGTCCACCGCACCACCATCGGTCCACCGCATCGACACCTTCCCACCTCTGTCAAGTTTCATCGTGCACCACCACCGCACCATCACCGCACCATCACCGCACCTACAGTTGGGCTCCGCATCAGTCTCCACCTCCGTTGAGTTTCATCACTCACCACTACCACACCTACAGTCGGGTCTACGCTTCATTATCGCACCATCATCGTCGCTTCATTGAAGGTACCACCCTTTATAGATGAAGTCGTATATGTATCTTTTTGAGCTCGTATAAGCATTTATCCATTTTAACCCGAACCCATCCTATCCCAAACCCATCCTTACCTTTTTTTCTAAATGACCTATCCTAACCCAAACCCATCTAGACCCAAATCCATCCTAACCTAACAACCAACCCAATCCAACCCACCCATTTTGCCACCTCTACTGGCCAACCTGACCTGGCAGGTTAACCGTTACTCAATCAGCTTGACCCGCCCAATTTTAACCCATCTAGATGGAACTACTACTGGGATGAGAGAGATTCTGAAGTAGCAAATAAAATGAACATACAGGTTTCGTAGAGCTGGGAAACATCCTTCTATACGTATCAATTCCCTGATAGTTCCAACCAAATGATTGTCACCAACATCCCTAAAAAACAAAATTGCTCATTCAGATCATCAGAGAGATTTAAATGAAAAAGTGTAACACATCAAGTGATAACAAGAGAGAGGAACAGTACAAATGGCGAAGATTTTGTAAGGAGCCTAATTCTGGTGGAATTCGTCCAATGAACCGATTTTGGTGCAGATGGAGATACTGTAGCTCTGGAAGAGTAGCAAGCTCCCTGGGTATTTCCCCTTTGAAGCTATTAAAACTCAAGTACCTGTAGCCATATGAATTAAGTAATCCAATCAGTTGTTTGTCGCTTAAATAGTTCACAAACAATACCGACCCCAATAAACACTCACAGGTGTGTTAATTTCTTCAGTTCACCGATTTCAGGAGGAATGACATCTTGCAGCTTATTCCACCTCAAATTACTGGAAAGAAAGAAAACCAGTCAACATAACTGACTTCTGTTTGGTTGCTCAATAGCTTGTTAAGTGTATAGGATCCCAATGATCAAAATTCAAATAAATTTAGAAACTTTGAACATAATCTTCGTGGTTCGTATTCTTTAATATAATGTTTTTTCTTTAAAGAATATACATTAAATAATTATAAATCAAATTTCACATATATTGTCTATGTCCCTTTACTAGTTACAACAGCACTAACAAGCCAGATGTCTGAACCTCTATGCTAGTTACAACATCACTAATTACCCAAATCTTAATGTTGAAAAGAAATCTAACCATGATTTCAAACTCCAGAAACATTAATGAGTTAACAATTTAGAGGTGGCCATCTGGACCCATTTACATGTGAATGATTAGGTTCGAGTCATGTTTTATCTTTAACAAGTCAATCACGCAAACTCAAAAGGAAACATGTCAAACTCACAAATTTAGAGGTGGCCATTTGACCCCTAAAGTGTATTTTTTATGTATAAAACATCATATTATTTTATTAAGTAACCAGTTTATTATTGAACTAACATAGTTTTTTGACTTTTTGTAACTATATTTGATACAGTAATATTATAGAGAAGACAAACCAAAAGTGTACATATTTTTTATATGTTACCCAACTGGCCCAAGCCACCCATGTTGATACCTCTAGTTAACATATGGTTGGAACTAATTTATCATACATAGCAAACTAGACAACCAATAGATCAAGCACCAGGCTAGAGGGGTAAGCCATTCGGGATCTCTTAAATACTAAAGCCTAATGGCATAAAAGTATAACATTGAAAGATGCTAAAAGCAGGTTGCAGACTCAGCATTTTTATCCATGAAATCATGAACCGCAACAACAAACGTTGCCGCATGATCATTGCATGGGTGATGGGTCAAGTAAACCAAGCCACCAAGGTACATTAGTAATCATAACAATGCATAAAAACTAACAGATAATATGAACCTATATGCAGAAGCATCAAAATATAAAAAGTTTAAAGGTAGACAACAGTACAGTATTTTAAGCCGCTTTAAACGCCCAATTTGAGGGGGAATTGGTCCAGTCAACTTATTGTTATGAAGATCCCTGTCAAAAAAGTTGAGTGAACTCAAAACACAAATCCAAACCAAATCACTACTATGTCAAAAGATAGTGCCAAACTCAACTAAAGAATTCCACCACCAACCATAACTTAGAAGTTAGAAATTCAGGTGCAAACTGAACTAGTTTAGCAACTAAAAGAAGGATCAGTAAATTTGTAGGGCAGAGAGTCATACAGCCTAGTAAGATCCAGCAGATTGGTTACGGCAGTAGGAAAAGGACCAACAATTGACACTGCATATACTTCCCTGCAATATAGTTTATAATTAAAGTAGACAGTTATAAAAAATGCCAGATTCATTGTAAACTTTCAAAATTCAGTGACACGTAGAAGATTGTTCGTAATGTAAAATGCAGGAAGTACGAAGAAGTGACAACTTACAGTTCGGTAACTACTCTATAATCACCTTGTGTGGAGCATGTGACACCAGACCAAGCTGGTAGATCACCATCTCCACACGGATCATCTCCAACCCATGCATACACCACCCTCCATCCGAGAGAAGCTTTAATTTCATTAAGTGCTTTCACTGCAGGCAATAAAAAAGATTAATAACCCACTCAAGTACAACTTAATCATACATTCATACTAACTTCCATCACTTTCAGATCAAATTCTCACAAACAACACATGAAAATTTTCTATCATTGTCTCGAATCGAAGGACTGTCAAGTGATACAAACGCTGAAAGCCAGCCTCTTCCAATTTGTAGAATTTTTTGGAACACAATTCTGTATCTTGGAATTACAATTAGATCAAAAGTTCAAATCAATCAAATAACCAATCGGCCCCTAAGCATTGATTCCACACTATCAATAACCATCTAATTCGAGCAGTAAGAGCTTGACTACGTTCAAATCACTCCACATCAGCTAAATTATCCCAAAAACAAACAAACTACTCCGAATTCCCCTAACATAGCGAGATCTAACTTCCAAGAGCAATCAAAGCTAGTCAATTAACAAAATCCCAAACCTCAAGCTAGATTCATATGCAATCAAACCCTAAAAACAAGTATCGCAACTTCTAAATCTAAGGTATAGATAAAAACACATATGATCATGTATCCCAGAAGAAAACACAATAAAATGGAGAAACTACCGTCTCTTTTAAGCGTTTTGCAGTGCACGGCAACATTGAGAACAAAAAGCAGCAGTATAACCGATGAAAATCGTGTAGATGCTCGAAGACGGAGCATTGCTGATGTATATCTGTAAACTGTAATTACTTGTTTTCCGAATGATCAAACTCTCATTCGTTTGTGTGATCTATATACGTACGTACGTACGTATGTATGTATGTATGTATGTATGTATGTATGTATGAAGTAGATATGGATGAAGATCAAATATAGAGTATGCGAGTGAGATCTCAGAGTGAGATGGAGAGATCTTCAGCAGTGATAAAACGCGTAAGTTTGGCTTGATATCGTCGGTGGATCCGTAAACTCTATTTAATATCAAGTAAATTACAAATTTTGTAACTATACCTAAAATTTTTATCCTTAAACTTTTATAATTACACTAAGCGTTTTTATTTAAAAACTTATCACATTTTATGTCATTTCTACTAACTAAAATTAATTTTTTTAGTTAGTTTTTTGTAAAAGACTATTTTCCTCTTACATTTTAAAGGACGAAATCTGTAATTTTCACTAATCTTTTATTTTATTTTCTTTTTGTTTATATTTTATTTACTTTATTTCTCTCTAATTTTTTTTCTTTTCTGACCACTTTTATTTTAATAAACTTATTTTCTTAATGGTCATTTTACCCTTAATCCATAAAATGACAAAATGTGTTATTATTACTCTTTTATCATTATTATTATTTTAATTTTATTTTATTTTCTTTACTTTTATTTATTTTTAGACCCTTTTGTTTAAAGAAATAACCATAAATATTAGTAGTAATTTTATTTTATTTTTTTATAAAATGAAATTTTATTTATAGCTTTTTATTTTCTTATATCCTTTTTATTTGTTCAATTTGTTTATTACCTTTGTAATAAAACTAATAGAAATTAGACAAATAAACTTTTAACTTTTTTGGTACAAGATTCATTAATCATTTCAAGTTATTTGGTTTAGGGTTTATATTCGAAATCGGTCGTAGAAAGTAAGATTTTGGATTATAATATGAATTTTTATTTTTTTCGTATTCAATCAAATGGTTTGCTTTTAAATATAACTAAAATGTGATAGCGCGTTACTTTAATTTAAAATAAAATATACTAAAAGGTTACTAAAGAACTACTTGGAGTTTTTAAATAAATAATCATTCAATTTTTTTTAATAAATGTATTTTTATTCATGGTTTTATTTAAACTGTTAATAATATTTTTTTATCAACAGAAATCAAAGTCAACCCACTTAAAATTAAAACAAAACCGAACCAAATAATTACTAAGGTTTTTTTGCTTTAGTTTGGTCCTACGATTAAGTTTCTTGAATATTTTTCAGTAAAAACGCTTAAATACTCCATATATCTATTTTAATTATACATATAGCTCAATTTAAAATAATTATAACTGAGTAAAATATAAAAAAAAAGTCATATACTAAAATCATACGGTCTCTAATAGGTTTCTAATACAAACCGTGAGTCAAACTATTTAAAATAGTTGAAAATTCTTATACCAAAAAGGTAATAGAAAAACGATGATGAAACAAAATCGATTACTAGTTTAAATTTATAACATAAAAATATATTGTAAGCTCTCCATCTTGTTCTCGTATGATTAGAAAGGTAGATAACTAATATTTAAAAATAAAAAAATATAATAAATAAAAAATATAGATAAAATTATATTTTATAAAAAAAATATTTAAGTAATAATATTTCATATAAGTTTATAAAATAAAAATTGATTAAAAAAGATAAATTAAATAAAATAAAAACAAAATGAAAATAGTAAAAGATTAAGGAAAATTGCATATTCCGTCCTTTAAGAGATAAGGGCAAAATGGAACATTCACACAAAACTAACTGAAAAAGTTAACTTCAGTTAGTAGAAATGACATAAAATGTGATAAATTTTTAAATAAAAGACGTTCAGTGTAATTATCAAAGTTTAAAGACAAGATCCATAATTTTAAACATACGTAAAGGACAAAATTTGTAATTTACTCTTTAATATTTGTTGATTTAATAATGACTATATGTTTTCTTAACAGTTTTTTTAAAGATTTGTTGCTTTTAACCATTAATTAATGACATTAGCAGTTTCGTGGTGTGACAACCGCCCATTTTGACCCGAATCGTTTGTCAATAATATATTATGATTTAAATTCATACTTTTTTTACAACCTAATTAAATTATAGGTTTAAGAGATTCTAAATATTATTTATGAGTTTTTCTTAATTTGAACTTATAAAATTATAGTGGTAACTACAAATTTTAATTACTAAAAATAAATAAACAAATTATAAAATTTACAAGCTTTATAAAAGTTGTAAAGACTTATAAATAATTAATGTGATTAATCTTATGAGTACAAGGTTTAATTTGTAATTTCTGAAACTTAATATAGAAGTTTTAACATAAATTAATAACTATGCAAAACATCAGGGACCAAAGGTGAAATTTCGTTTAAAAAACCCAAACCACCCAAACCCCTTTCCCCGTCGGCTCTCTGTGACCGGCCAAACTCCGGCCACCACCTCTGGCGGTCACCGAAGCCCATAAACCACGCTTTCACTTAAATTAATACTATTAGTTCGTTCAAAATTCTGTTTTGAACCCATAACCAACTTCAATTCGGTGTTAATGTGTGCTATGAAACTTTTCGAATCAAAACCGAAACCATATTCAAACCAAACCGTTTCAGCTTGTTTTAGATCAAATTAACTAAATTAAACGTGCGTTATCATTCCTGAAATCATTATGCAATCGAAGCTACCCATTATTGTTCTTAAAGGTT
>BJCM01061789.1:0-16053 GCA_018326385.1 Flaveria bidentis
AGTATAGCCGGCTGTAGGATGTAGTATAAGTATCTCATGTTCTTGTATCTTTCTATTATGCTTTGTAACACTTGTAATAGAACATAGAGAAAGCAATATACTACATTCTTGAAAACCATACACTTGTGTTCTTTGTGTTCTGTCTCTTGCATTACTTGTGTTCTTAGTGTCTCAACTTGGTTAATCCAGTTTACTGTTTGATTAAAGTTTAGTTAATCTCTTCTTTGTGTTGTTGTGTTGTAACTTATACCCTTCAACGATCCTGCAGAGGTTTTTTCAAAAAACAAACACCCCCTAAAAGAAATAAGAAAGCCGGTGAACCAAGTGGTATGAGAGAAAATTGTGAATCACCAACATGTAAAAGCATCAAGTAACACAAATTATAACTTGAACCTTTGGATAGTTTAATACACAACCTCAAATGTAGCAATCCTATCCAAATTACCTAACATGTAAAAGCAAAAGTAGAACACATCTTTATGAAATTACATTGTTACTTAAGCATGAAAAATAGTCTAAAACACAAAATATACACAATACATCATAAAACAAATTTTATAATTTGTATTGACAATTACAACACATATAATTTTATAGTAAAACGTTACTAAACATGTACACATACATTTTGATTATATATAAATTCTTATTTTGATTATATGAAACTATTAAAATGTACTAAGATGCACAAATTCAAAGTGACGAGATTATATATTAGGTTTGTATGCATATTCCTCCATCAATTTCAATAAGGATAACATTTTATTCAACATCCATCATGTCTTTCTTAAGTTATCATTAAATTTATTTATAAGACAGACCCCATAGTGTTGATACAATAAATATATGTTGTCATGAACCATTAAATTAAAGCATGAACAAGACTTTGTTCATATACGTTTCGTTTGTTTGCATCCCCACCTGGACGAACACCTTTTACTCCTTTGACTACATAGGTTTTGTATCTTTCCAAACAACATTTTTATCTTAAACCCAGTACGTACATTCAAGGCCATGCTTAAAAGTGCAATATACACATCTCCGGTGAAGTTGGTCCATCTCAAAAAAAGGAAATCTTTCCACTATACGTGTTTGCATGTTCATCACTTTCATATAATTAGTTAAAATTATATACTTTATTATATGTTATGCCAGTGAGCATTCTGAGCTATATAACTAGGATTGCTAAATTGAACATGCCAAATGCACAAAATATTGGAATTAAAATTCTCACTTGCGGCTCATGTTCTTGTCGCTTAAGTTGGCTTATTGGTTAACTTACTATTAGACTTGCTTCACTATGTTTTTATGTTCTTCAAATAATGCAAATATTACATTCAATATTTGGCATATTTAAATTATGTTTTCAATCATTTTCAGGTTTTAAATTTTTGTTTCCATATACACCTCGTATACATCCCGGTGAGACCATCAACTTCATAGCAATAGAATCATATTGACCTTAGCGAGAGACTGTAAAATACTAAAACCAAAAGTAACATGTGCATATTTCACACTCGACACAAAGCGCATGCTTCTTTACCATGAAGTTACATGAAGTATGTTTAAAATACACAATACTAATAATTATCTAGCATATCATTGAGCATGGTTCATGGTACTCATTCAATGACTATCATTTAAAGTACTTAGTATGCTTTTTAGACTTAAAGTTTACAAGGTAGAATATACATAGTAAACATAAAATAGATCTATTATGTTATAGTATCACACCTTCACAACTTTAAAGAAAATTGCAAGAGAAAGAAAAGGTTAAATGTATAACTTATGAAAGTATATACAAGAGGTGCATCTTCTCCTCTATATTGAGGTGGTATTTATACTACAAATATCAATTATTTTGGTAGAAAATATAAACTATTTTGGCAGATAAATAGCATAGTAAACTTATCTACGAGTTTGACAAAGAGTTCATCCACTTGTTATGGTAATAATTCATAATACCCCCCCTTTGATGACACTTTTCAAACTTCAAGAGTTTAAGTACTGCCTTGTTAAAAATCTTGCTAAAGAAACACCCATTGGAAAAAAACCTTAGATAAGACAAAAAGTGTGCAACTTATAACTCCCCCTCATATTGTCTTCTGTAAATCATATCACATTATGTGTACGTGCCGCATGCTAATAGCACAGACATATTTTCTGAAAGTTGTTTTAGGAAGTGCCTTTGTGAAAAGATCAACTGAATTGTTGCTAGATTGAACTTATCTCATTTCAATTTGTTTATCTTTAATAAGATTTTAAGTGTATGAAAAGAATCTTGGTGGTATATGTTTTGTTCTGTCACTTTTGATATACCCTTGTTTCATTTGTGAGACACAAGCTGCATTATCTTCATAGATTGGTGGCATTACCATCTTTCTCCAACCCACAAGAAGTTGATATAAGTTGTGTCATAGATCTTAACCATACACATTCACTTGAAACTTCATGTAATGTAATGACTTCAACATTATTTGAGGATGTTGCAATAAGTGTTTGTTTCTAAGAATGCCATAAAATCATAGTTCCTCTATTCTTAAATAAATATGTATCTAGTTTGAGATTTTGCTTTATGGGGATCAGATAAATAACCTGCATCTACATAACCTACCAACCCATCTTTTGAATTATTAGGATAAAACACGCCTAAATCAATAGTACCTCGAAGATATTGAAAAATATGTTTAATCCCATTCCAGTGCCTTTTAGTAGGGGCTGAACTAAATCTTGCTAACAAATTAACTGTAAAAGAAACATTAGGTTTCACACAGTTAGTAACATACATAAAAGCTTCAATTGCACTAAGATATGGTATCACTGGACCAAGAACCTCTTCATTATCTTCGCAAGGACGAAATGGATCATTATCAACATTGAGTGATCTAACAACCACCAGTGTGCTTAAAGGTTTGCCTTGTTCATATTCAAACGCTTTAAGAGTTTCTAAGTATAAGTTGACTGATGTATAACTATTCCATTATGCATATGCTCAATCTGCAAATCAAGACAATATTTAATTTTTCCAAGGTCTTTAATTTCAATTTTTTTCTTTAAAAGAGCAATTGTTTCGTTAATTTCCTTTTGCGTCCCACTTATATTTAGATCATCAAAATACACAACTATGATCACACATCCTGATGTTGTTTTTTTAATGAATACATATGGACAAATAAGGTTATTTGTGTATCCTTCACTTGTCAAATAATCACTCAAAAGATTATACCACATCCTTCAAGATTGTACCACATCCTTCCAGATTGTTTGAGTCTATACAAGGATCTTTGTAATTTGATGGAATACATTTCTTTAGGCGTTGAGCTTAATGCTTAAGGGAATTTAAACTCTTTAGAAATTTTCATATAGATGTCAGTATCTAGTGATCCATACAAGTAAGTTGTGACGACATCCATAAGACAAATCTCCAAATTTCTAGAGACTGCAAACCCGATTAAGTATCTAAAGATTATTCCATCAATAACATGAGAGTATGTTTCCTCACAATTAATCCATAGCCTTTGTGAAAAACCTTGAGCTACAAGTCTAGCTTTATACCTTGTAACTTCATTTTTCTCATTTTGTTTCGTACAAAAACCCATTTATACCCTATAGGCTTTACGACCATCAGAGTAATAACAATAGGTCCAAAGACCATTCGTCTGTTAAGTGAATCTAATTTAGGTTGCATAGCTCCTTTTTATTTATCCCAATCATGTCTATATTGAAAGTCACTAACTAATTTTGGTTCAAGATCATCATATTCACTCATGATGTCAGTTGCTATGGAATAAAAAAATATTTTATAAATACTTTCCATTTCATCTTGATTCCACAAGATATATGTGTGACCATGGTTAACTGAAATTTCTTTGTTATTTTCATCAAAATACTCCTGATCAGAGGTTTGGTAGTTAGCGTTGCATCAAGGTCATTCATTTTATGCTCAACTTCCTTTTAATGAGTTTTTCTTTTTTGAGGATTTTTATCCTTTGAACCAATTGGTCTTCCTTGTTTCAAACGTCTCTTAGACTCACGAGTCATTCTCTTATCTATTTGCTTATTTGGAATCTCAACTTGAGTTAGAACATTAGCATCTACTATATGAGATTTAGTAACTCTGTTTGTATTTGTAAATTCATGAGGTAATTAATTTACAATTTCTTGCAGAAATTATCTTTTAAACCTTTGATCACGTGTCAATAATTTGATGTTTAATTGATATAAATGCTTGATTTATATCATGATAACAGTAGAACAAGTTTAAGTTGTTTGCGTTTTGATTCATAGGGCTTTAGAGCTAAAGGAAGCTTATTTTGGATGAAAAGAACAAAAACACGCAACTACAAGGACTGAAGATGTAAATATCAATATTTACAATAAAAGACACAAATTAAGGTGTACCGACGTATAATACGCCAGATTTGGGCGTATAACGTCAGACAGCGTATCAATGGGCGTATTTGATGAAAAAAGCAAAAAGTTAGGTGTATTGGAGCTGTTTTAGGCGTACTATATGCCCATGTAGGTGTATGATACGTCGGTCCCCAATAAACTTGCCGAATTTTGTGGATCTTTAAATTTATTTAAACACATACAACCCCAAGTCAAAGAACAACTTTTCCCAACCAAATTTAGGTGATTTTAAAGAGATTTTGGGTGCTTCCAAGCACCCCAATATCATCCATATCATCATTGATTATCATCAAATCAAGATTGAGGATTCAACGAAGATGATACTTGGCTAGGTTCTTTTGATTGCTTACGGGAAAGTGAGACAATTGGTATGTTTGATTAGGTTTTTTGTATTGAATATTGATTATTGAATGAAACATTATGTTTTGATTGATTTAAACAATTTTACAGGACCATTTAAGGGATGGTCACTTAGAACAAAACACACAATAAGGAGAGTGAGTTAGAACACTTAATATATCAAATGGGGAACTAGTAACAAGTCACACTTTGATACTAATAAACACAAACAATAAAGAGACAAAAGAAGACCAATAACAATAACATAAGTGTTTGGTTTTCAAGAATGTTGTATAGTGCTCTCAAGTTCCTTACAAGTGTTTATAAAGCATAAATATACAAAAGTACCTGAGATACTTTATACTACAACCAACCATATTTTGAAGGTCAGCTGGATACATGATCTAAGCAACAACAAAATCAATGTAGAGTCAAAAGGCATATTGCCTTTTGACTAGTGACTATGACATGCCATAACTCACATCCTAATATATTACAAAAGGGAAAAAATTACATAAAGTAGAAAGTAACAGACTCAAGACCTCAATGTACAGTTTACCAAAAGCATAGACCTTTCACCTACTTGAAAGTTGGTAAGTCAAACAGAGTCTCGACAACCAGATCAAAATGGCGCCGTTGCTGGGGACCTAGTGTGCTTAGTGTTTAATTGATTTTATTTTCCTTTCTTAAATATTTATAAAAAACCTAAAAATATTTTTATTTTTCTTTTTATTTGTTTTCTTGTTCAGTATTATACGAGGTATTTTGTGTTTTCTTGTTTGCAGGTAACCATTACGTTAATGCATAAAAGATTTTCAGGAAGAACCTCACCATTGCACTTTAATCCAGAAATTGAGAAGACTTTAAGAGGGATCATGTGTTTCACAAATCATCAATTTCAAGGATTTCTCAACTTCATGGTCAAACAAGATCAAAAGAAGGTACATCATTAGCCACAACTCAATGGATTTTCAATACACTTTCAAGTACACCTAAAAGTAGCAATTCAATAATGATAAATAATCTGGAAAATCAAGGAGAACCACAACCTAATCCTCTTGTGGGAGATATCCCACTACCCGTGTTTCCTCCACCTGATGATCATCCACCTTAACCACACCCTATGCAACCTCAACCTCAGGGGCTGATCCTTGTGAATCAAAGGGTGCAATACAAACCTCCCCTTGTAAATTTATAGCCAATGCCCAATGAGTGGATTGATAATCAAGTTAATATGAAATGACCAAACAAATATGATTTCAAGGATTATCAGGACCAATCAGGCTATCAAAACTTTCAACCAAATCGGGATCATGGTGGTTATGCTCAACCACTCGTTCACAACAACATTGGCGATTAACCATTTAATGGCATACCTGCTAATCTTGGAGCACAACATCATGTACTAGCACATGGTATGGATAGTCACTTTCATCCCACCATTGCTATCAATTCATCTCTCATAGTTTCGCCAACATAAAGGGGTGAGCTTTTGAAGTCCAACCATAATGTTTGGGAAGTCTACCTCATTTACATGGTATGAAAACTGAAGAACCCTACTTGCATATATTTGAATTTGAGGCATCATGTAGCACCATTGGTGGCCTAGGCTTTTCACCGAATGAAGTTAAATTGGTCCTATTCCAATTCACCCTTAAAGACAAGGCCAAACAATGGTTTCTATCTCTACCATCGGCAAGTATTTACACATGGGTACAAATGCAACAACATTTCTTGGATGAATACTATGCTACTCAAAGGACAAATGATTCAAGGCGAGTCATTCTAGGATTTACATAACAATCAAGTGAACAATTCCATGAAGCTTTTCACTGATTGAAGGAAATGCTAAAATTATCAATATGTTTCACTTACTTCTCTTTTCTTTTAAGAGAGGCTTGGTATAGTTCACACAAATATGGAGATGTGTCAAGCCTTCGACTAGTGGTTTGTGCTACCACATCTAAAACAGAAAGTGCCATTGTTTTCGAACCTACTAGCTTTATCTCTTTGAATTGGTTGGAATTGTTATTTTGTGAGGCGTGGTAATTGATTGTTCTTTGCTTTCTACCATGGCCATATCCACAGCCATGATCACGTCCATGGCTATGAAAGTTACCTCGGTAATTATTATTACCCTTAAAAGAATGGTTGCGACTATTAGGGTAACTTTTATCAAAAGAAACACGACCACGACCTCGTCCCCACTTTTCAGAATTTTTTGTAGCAACATTTATTTCTGGAATTGCTAATAATCCCATGGGACAAGCTTGATGATTTTTCATCAAAAGCTTATTATTTGTTTCTACTACGAAGAGAAATGAATTTAAATCAGTATATCTTTAAAACCTTGTAATGTATTTGGCGTCAGTAGAAGATAAAGCAACAACCCTTTGTAAAGTTGATTTCAAGATCACCAAAATCCCATACACAATAAATGCATACCCAGTAATAGACCTGTCGTTATCAGGGCCTTTGCATAATCAACATCAACAAAGCCGGTTATAGGATACTTAGGACTAGCTTACTTTCAAACAGTAAACCAATATCCAAGCCATTTAGATACCTTAAAATCCATTTGACTGCCTCCTAGTGCCTTCTACCAGGACTACACAAGTACATGCTTACAATACTAACTACATAGCTTATGTTAGGACGTCTACACACCATCAAGTACATTAGGCTACCTACAGCCTGTGCATAAGTTACATTAAGCATTTGCATCTCTTCTTCAACTGAATTAGGATAGTCATTAAGTGATAACTTAAAGTGCTGAGCTAATGGAGTTGTCATAGATTTACTTGCATCCATAAAGTAATTTTAAAGTACCTTTATGATGTAACCAGTCTGAAAAAGCCTAAGTAGACTATTTTTCTATCTTTAGAAATCTTTATTCCTAATATTATTTATACTCCCTAACTCCTTCATATCAAATTCTCTCATCAACATAGCCTTAGTAGCATCTACATCAGTCTTTGATTTGCTAGCTACTAGCATATCATCAACATACAACAAGAGATATACATAGCCCTCACATTGAGCTTCTTTATAATACACACAAGAATCATATGAACATTTAGTAAACCCTTAAGACACAACATAATCATCAAATCATCGTTCTACTTTCTGGGAGACTGCTTAAGCCCATAAAAGGATCTCAACAATAAGCAAACCTTATCTTCATGCCCTTTGACATCAAACCCAAGGGGTTGTCTTATAAAGATATGTTCCTCAAGACTACCATGAAGGAAAGCAGTCTTAATATCTAACTGTTCTAACTCAAGATCAAACATTGCAGTCAAAGAGAGTATGACCCTAATAGAGGAGTGATTTACAACAGGAGAAAATATATCATTATAGTCCACCTCTTCTCTCTGAGCAAACCCCTTTTCCACCAACCTAGCCGTGATCACATTTATATACACCTTCCTTGACCATTAAAAACTATTTACAACTAAGCAACTTTTGATTCGTAGGTCTGTCTACTAATACCCAAGTATTGTTCTTGTTTAATGACTCCATCTCTTCTAACACAGCTTGCATCCACCTAGGCCCATCCTTAGAGGACACAACATTTTTATAAGTTAGAGGCTCATAAATGCTTTTAACTGTTGCAACATTAAAGACAAAAGCAAATATATCATTACTTTCTCTGAACATAGGAGAGGGCACTATCTCTCTCTCCCCCGGGTCTGTCTTTAGCAATGCTATAAGTAGAATGAGAACTACCATAACTCTCAACACCAGCAGGTCCTTCATGAGCTTTATGGGTCTCTATGAACTTAGACTCCACCTCGAGATGAACATCCTTAGGGATGAGCTTGTTACCAAAGGACTCATCATTGACTATGTCATTGTAAAGACCATCTTCTTTGAATACTACAGCCATGCTTACCATCACTTTAGGTACTCCACCATCCATTCTCCACAACCTATTCCCTTTTACACCTTTTGGATATCCAAGCATAACATACTTGATTGCCCTAGGATCTAATTAGCCCAACTTCACATGAGCATATGCTAAAGATCCAAAACATTTCAGCCTGGTGTAATCTGCTTGTCTACCTGACCATATTTTACATGGAGTCTTCATGTCTGTTGCGTTGGATGGTGATAGATTAACAAGTAACGCAGCTGTGTTCAAGACTTCTACCCAAAACTATTTTGGCATACTAGACTCAATCAGCAAGCACCTCACCTTATCCAATAGA
The DNA here is from genome assembly GCA_018326385.1 of Flaveria bidentis. Classification (NCBI taxonomy): domain Eukaryota; kingdom Viridiplantae; phylum Streptophyta; class Magnoliopsida; order Asterales; family Asteraceae; genus Flaveria; species Flaveria bidentis. The sequence goes on from BJCM01061789.1 coordinate 8,964, forward strand.
GTTTTATTCATCCTTTCAGCCAACCCATTTTGCTAAGGAGTGTTGGCCACAATGAAATGTCTCACAATCCCATAGTTCTTACAATATTGATCAAACTTACGGTTGTAGAACTCTAGACCATTATTAATCTTGAGTCTCTTTACACTTTTCCGAGACTGAGTCTCAACCATGAGATTCCATTCCTTGAATCTCTCAAAGGTCTCACTTTTGTTTCTTAGTAGAAATACCCAAACCTTTCAAGAGTAATCATCCATTAAGGATAAGAAGTACCTAGAACCTCCTAAAGATAGCGTTCTTGTAGGACCCCACAGGTCAGCATGAACATACTCTAAGACACCTTTAGAGGAGTAAATCCCTTTACTAAAACTGACTCTATGTGATTTTCCCGTTACACAATTCTCATAGAACCCTATATCATATTCAGCTAGTTCACCAACCAATTATTGATCCCTTAATTCCTTCATGCCTTGAGTATTTATATGGTCTAACCTTTGATTCCATATAACTACTGTAGGTATCTCATTTGTTTGTATGACATAGCATCACTTACATTAATGGTACCATTTAACACATATGTATTATTAGTATTCCTAGAACCTGATAACAAGCACATAGAGCCTTTAATCACTTTGGCCTTCCTATTCTTTAAACTCACTACATGGCCATTTACCTCAAAAGTCCCCAAAGAAATTAGGTTCCTTTTGAGATTAGGAATGAACCTGACATCTTCTAGAGTAACTTGAGTGTCATCAGCCAATTTGAACACTACTGACCCTATCCCTTGTATCTCGTAAGGCCAGTCATCACCCAATTGCACCACACTTAGCGATCCCATCTTTACTCCTTAAATAAATATTTTGTGTGTCATGTGATAAGAGCATCCAAAGTCCAATATCCTATAATTGCTTGACACAGACTTTGAGATGACTAAAACATCCAAACTATCATACCCATCTATGCTTCCATCCAAAGGATGATTAACTGGATTTTTAGAGTAACTAGACTCCACTCTCTTCTCCTTGAACCTGTCTGGGAATTCTCTATTGAGGTGTTTTTCAGTTTGGTAGATAAAACATCTTCGTTTAGTTCTTGACTTTGATCTAGCACTCATTCTGGCCTTGTTAGTTTGACGATCAGCTCTTTCTCTAACAACTAATCCGTCAACACCTTCTTCTTTCACTTCTGACCTCTTCTGAAGCTCCTTTGAATTCATCGCTGCAATCACTTCGTCCATAGACAAGGTGGCCCTCCCAAACATTAGGGTATCCATAAAATGCTCATATGCTTGATGTAAAGAGGATAAGAATATGATTGTCGGATCCTCCTCATCAAGCTTGTGACGACCCTAAAAATTAGGTTAGACAAAATTAACATATTAATAAAATTCTTCTACATGTTAATAATTATTTGACTAACCCTATATATATTATATGTATTTATGTGTATATATATGTTGCACGTATGCATGGTTGCATGCATGCACAAATTTTACGTATGCATGTATCCATATACATAAGTTTTAGATACCAAACATTATATGATCAAATGTTACAACTTTGTAACATCAAATCATTCACCAAATGAAACAAAAACACAACTTAACCAAACACCATACAATACAACCTTAAAGAAAAACTTGGCATCAAACAAACTAAGCAAACTATGTACACTTAAAACCTCAAACTAAACACCATTTAAGATTAAGACTCAGTTCATTAAAGCAACTAAACCACCCGATTAAACACCCAAACATATACTTAAACTTAACTTAATGACTAAGAGAGTCATTAATTCCCCTTGTTGCCACCTTAATCGGCTTGGACACCTCAATACCCACATAGCCGCCACCTTGCATCTTGTGTTTCAAGAGTTGGACACTTTATTGATCTGTACTTAGCTTATTCACCCAAACTAGCATATAGCTATCATGATTACTCCATTAATGATAGCCAACCCATTGCACCATAAAACATCATCCCTAGGCCAAATGAAGACTACCATCGATCACTTCATCCACCACACTCAAAACTCTCGGCCCTCTCTCAACAAACCGCACACCACCACCAACTCAACTCCCGGTCACCTCCACTCCTCACCTCACGGTCATCTCTACATCATTTTCTTCTCTTTAAAGCTCTCGGTTACTACCTTAAAGTCACCACAACCAAACATCATCATCTTTCAACCGTTGCAAGAAGAACAAGGTTTGGAAGCTTGAAGATACTCGCTAAACTTGGTCCAACGGAGAAAGAAGCTGCCATCAGTTATCATCACCCCCTTTCGTTATCAAAATCAAGGTTATAATCCCTAAACCATAACTAGTCGAATTTACCAAAATATATATATGTGTCTAAACAACACATATAAACAACCCTTATGGTTACACTCACAAGTTCTTCACATAATCTTAAAAATGTGATAATGTTATTAAAAGAATACTAAGAAGGTCTTTTAACCTGAAAATAACGGATGCATATTAGTCATCAAAAGTTATATAAAAGAAACCATCAACAAAAGGGTTGAAAATTATGTATCAACTTACTAAATTCAGTTTGATATGTATTTGTATATGATTGTGGGAACAAATGATATAAATATGTTTGGAATATTAGGAAATACTATTCTGTAAATTTTGAGGCTGTTACTACAAGTAAAATAAATTATATGAATTATTTGAATATTTGGAAGAACATTTTATGTCAGAAGAACTGAACCTAGAAAATGGTTGAAAGAATTATATGTTGACTCTTATAAATTATAAGACTTACAGAAAAAGTTTTGTGACCTAATTCAAATTTATACCTAAGTTATGAATTTTTAAAGTTTATGTTAACTAAAAATCGGGAAAAATACTTAATTTGTGAAATAAATCATGAAAATTTTACAAAAAGTATAAAACTTAGAATAGGACAGTTGGTATAAGAATTAGAATTTTTGAGTATGTTTTGATATTTTTACCAAATATTAGTAAAATGATGAAAATCATAAAAAAAGATTCTGCTGTGATTTAGGACTTAAGAAGATTTTGAAAACCTATAAATATTGTTACAAATATTCTGACCAAGTTTGATAATTTTTAGAAACCCGAAGGTATTTCTGATAATTTGTTCAAATATTATAACAATTATAGAAAATAATCTGAAAATCATTTGAACATGAAATTTTAATGTATTATGTCTAATTTATGGACCCACTTGTTGCAAAAGAAATTTCATGATATATATTTGAGGTACTGAAAATTTTGAAGAAAATATATTTTCTAAATTAAAAATATTTTGTTTATAGGTTATCTCTTGGAGAAAAGGTGAGACTCATAGCCTCATTTTATTCTTATAAACTTTTGGGGGGAAAAATACTGTTTTGTATTTGATGCAATTGTGTAAGAATTTTGAGATACTGTCATTTATGTTACAACCATTAATTCGGATGTGGAACCGTTGGATAATATAGGTAGCGCTACTTAGAAAAATATTTCCTGCACCAACAGGATGAGTGTTGTGATGCTATATTATCTAATTTTATGAATTATGATATGAGATTTATGAATTATCTGAGTATTATATAAGGTATGGTTGTATATGATACATCAAAATATTTGTTTAAAGTTAAACCTATGATCTCACCAACATTATGTTGACTATTTTGAGTATGCTTTTTCAGGAAATCATCATGAGTAACAATATAATGTTTTCTTTTGATGTTTACAACGGCTTGGGAGAAATTATGGGGAAAGTTTGTGTTAATCTAACTGTAAACATGTATGATCTCAGCTTATCGGTGGACGGGCACTTTCATCGTTACTGAAGATGTAACAGTTAGATTATATGTTTGTAATAGGATTATGTTAGATCAAATTTTAACTATTTATTATTTGATGTAATCATAACTATATAAAATTATATGTGATGTTATGTTTTGTTGTACTAAATTGTTTTGTCTTTTAATCAATGAGTTCTGGTCAAACAAGTCACACCCAATTAGCATCTCACGCTTCCTCCGGGATGTGACAAAGCTCCACCTCAATGATTCAAGATCAAGGATTAACTTGTTGAATTCGTCAATATGATCATCTGGTGATTTGCAATATGCCATCCTGAATGTATATAACCGCTTCTTTAAGTACAGCCGGTTAGCTAATGATTTAGTCATGTAGAGGCTTTCCAATTTTGACCACACAGCTGCTACGCTCATCTCCTTCGACACTATCCTAAGAACTCTATCATCGAGGTTCAGTATGATGGTGATGTGTGCCTTCTCCATGAGGTCTTTCTTTTCCTTTTCTATCAGGTTAGCTGGTAATCCAGTCTCCCCCTTTAATGCATCGACTAACCCTTGATGAACCAACAATGGCCTCATCTTCAGCCTCCACAAACTAAAATCATTTCTTCCATCGAACTTCTCTAAATCGAACTTCGTAGTCACCATCCTTTTCTTCAATCGATTGATAGTGTGCATGGTAATTGATCAACGATTGAGATACTAATTCAAATTGATAGGAGCCGTAGCTCTAATACCAATTGTTAAACACTTTTACCAATTCAATTCAAGTAACTAAGATGAATACAAGAAGAAGTATCAAAAGGACTGGATCTTACGAAATATTGAAAACTAATCACACTGATTCACTAGAAAAACTATGCAACAAGATTAACTCTCTTTTTCTAATCTCTTCTCATGTCTAACTTCTAAACAACTTTATTAACGAGAATTAACAACCAAACAATGATCTTACACATGACAACCCTTAACTATACAAATTGACACACTATACCCCTTATACTATAAAGGAATAGAAAAAATAGCTGTAGTACAACACTAACTCCAACAGATTCTAAAAAAATATCTAAAGTGATGGAGTAGCAAGTATATTGATCAAATATATATAGCATTTTATTAGGTGAAGAAGATATATAAATATATATATATATATATATATATATATATATCCCTAATTAACTAATCTCTCATAAGAGGATCTCTAGGTGTGGTCTGAGAATCTATCCCTAGTCGAAGCTCAAGGTCCAGTTCTCTTGCAGGCGGTGATGATGACAAAGTAGAAAATTTATTGGAATCACTTGCCGGCAAAGATAGTTGCGATATTGGTTTCTTGAAATGAACAAGGGCTGCATCGTGTTTCTTTCTAGGATGTTGGTGATCATTAGCTGCTTTAGTTGTGAGATTAATCCATGCCACACGTGCACCTTCTTCACCCTTATCATCCGATGATTGAATTGAATTCAACATGATAGGCGCCTTTCGTGTGTTGTGATCATTAGGGTTGACCTAGCCCTGTCTCTTTTATGAACATTAATGTGGCCACCCAATGCATGTGCATTAGAAAAATCCCTTTTTGCAGAAACTACATGTATAACACCAACTGCCGTTGTTGGTGCTTGCTAAATCTCTTGTACTTTCAGGGCTTTTTATTTTTATACCAGCCAATTAAATTGCTAGCCAGAGAGATAGATAGATAGAGATCGAGGGTTGAATTAAATTGTGTGCGTACTCCTCTGAATCAAAAACATGTGTATTATTCCAAAAAGTTGTACATTTCATATGATCAGTGTTTGTGTTTTATATGAATTTGATATTACATAAAAAATTAACATTTCATGTAGCATATAAAGTGTTAGTATCTCTAACATTATTATAAGAAACACAAGTTCTGATTTATCTAAAGTAGGTAATTTTAAAAGATAAATCAATCTATAGTTCATAAACACAAGAATACAATAACCATAAAATTGTCAGCCACACCCATTACAAAATAATAGCAACACATATTTTGTTGTACTAACGTGTATATATTAAGTAACCTATAAAGTAACGGGTGTTGCTATTTAGACCCTATCTTATAACATCTCATTCTATAATCATTAAATACTTATATAATCACTCATTAGTTGTTAACTAAACATAAAAACTTTTTAATAGTTCATTAGTTGTGCTTTTTATATATATGTATTGTTTTACTAAATTAAACATTTTTTATTCAACTTGTCTATCGAAAGGGGTTTTTTAATTATAGTTTATAAAAGTTTATTAGTTAAATTATATAGTTGTTTCAGTTTTATTAAATAACATTTTCAGGTAAGCTCTATATATGTTACTTATATATATATTTTTCTTAAAAGTTGAGTGTATTACGTGTATGTGTGTGTGTGTGTGTGTATATATATATATATATCATATTTCAAAAACATTATGAATTGATGTAAGTGTCTTGAAATGGTATTTTAAGTGTTTAAATGTTAAATATTAAGTTTGATTGCTCATATTTATGCATTTGATCATGTTAAATAGGTAACTAAGAGTTTGAAGTGATTTTGTAGGTAAAATAACCAAGTTGGAAGCTTTCATGGTGAAACAAGGCGTTGGAGGTGTCGAGAAACGAAAATTCAAAATGTAGTAGAAAAGTTTCCACGATGGCCTATTACAACCACTGTAGGCTACACCAGCATCAGCAAAAAACAACAAAATACCCCCGGCGTAAGCTATGTTGGCTGGCGTAGCCTACGCCAAGGCCTCCGGGAAACACCTATTAAATTGCATTTTTTTAGGTTTTGACAACCATTGCCCCCCATTCGACCTAGGATGATTTTGGACTAATTTTGGGAGTTCCTAGACCTGTGATTCACCATTCTACATTGTTCTAACACCATTTAATCATCCGGGATGCAATTAAACAATGATTTTGAAGATCATTCAAGAACAATGAGCGGCTAGATTTTTCGTGATCTACTTCGGGTTACGGGTTTTGTGTTATTAGGTTATCGTTTGTATTAGACTTGTGTTGGGATTGAAATTTAGAACCCTTTAAGTTCTTTTAAAAGTTTAACTTGTGTTTTGATTATTTAAACAATTGTTTTGGTTAACCTTTATTTGAATGTCATATGATATTGCGTGAATCGTATGGTTGTAGAGTCTTGGTTCTCAATTGAATTGGTATTGTGTATTAAGACCTGTTAAGTTTTCATTATCATTATCACTTAATCATTACACGTATAGAATCCCCGTTAAAGATTTTCCACCAAGTTGAACTAAACGATTACTGAAAACCAAACCTTAACCCCGAAGTGGATTACTCTTT
>BJCM01061790.1:0-12475 GCA_018326385.1 Flaveria bidentis
CCATGACTCTCGTTCTGTTGAATCTTCTGCTGGTATTTGAACATCAGATTTCAGGAGCTTTAATAGCCCTAATGTCTTCAACACAGTGGTGATTTGATGTTTCCAATTGAGATAATTGCTATCATCAAGTTTGATAGAAAGGAAATTTGTAATATTTTGTAAGGTATTTGTTTGAGTTGATGAAGAATTTGTGGAGGTGAAAAAAAAAGAGGATGAAGATGAAGCAGAGGTCATGATGAGAAGATTGCCGGAATCTCACCGGAAGTAAAGATTACCGGCGAGTGTTCACCGGAATCTTCAGAGGTCAACGCTCTGATACCATGAAAACAGTAGAAAGATGAACTGAAATGTATTTTGTATATATTCTTGAGATGACAAGGGAGGAGTATTTATAGTAGTACATGGGAGATTCTAGAAGAGTTTATAACTAACTCAACTAACTCAACTAACTCAACTAACTCAACAAACTCAATTTGATCACATGTCAAATAAGACTAACTAACTATGTAATAAGCACACATGACTAATATTAACAAATCAGAAGGACACGACTGTTATGAGAGTCAATTATGAAGATAAGAAAACCTTGAGCATATATATAAGTGAGCGTCTAGCAATATATAAAGGTTTTAGCCGGTAATCGTTGGATGTTAAAAGAAAAAAAACAAGCGTAGATCGAGTTCAGGAATAGCTAATGATCACTTACCCCAAATTCAGCATCTCTAGTATTTGCCCCAATTGGAGCCTCTCTGCTGTTTGCCCCCATTGGAGCCAAGAAAACCTAAGGCCGTCATCACCGGTAGAATATTATACAAGTAAACGAAAATGAAAATAAAATGAAATCAAAACGAGTGATGACAACAGTAAACACATTCGTGTTACGATTTCAGAGAATAATTGAATGTGTGCGTGCGTGTGTGCGCGGGTGAAATAGAGATAAAAGGATTAACACAACACAACAAATTAAACCTTGCATTAATTTCACCTTATCATTCTTCTTCTTCTTCTTCTCCATAACACAATTACACATAGATCGGTGCGAGAGTATAGTATGGCTTCATTTCTTCCCCGCATGCACCATTAAGTATCATTTCTGATTCATCACCCACTGCAACTACTGTAGGTTAAATTCTTCAAACTGATCATCGTAATAGTGCCTGCGTGGGACGAAAGAAATATAAGATCTTCGTCATCATGATGATATCGAATCCAGATCACGCTATAACGTAAACATGCCAAAAATAAGGATTTCAACGGAAACGTTGCGTCATTTCTGTTCAATGCGATTTTCTTATAAATAAGAAAATCTATTTTTGATATTTTTAATTTTTAGATAGATTTTTGTATTATAACCAATCGAACTAATTTCACTTTATGAACTGAACATTAATTAATGATAAAAACTGATCAAATGGTTTAGAAGGATACATCCTATAATTTTCCAAAGTGGAGGTAATGAGTTGGAGTCTCACTAGGTATAATATGTTTTAAGTGGGTCAAAAGTTTTACTATAGTGGGCTTTAGGTGGTGGGTTTTCTTTGGAATGGTAGGCGAGCCGGGTCACCAGCATTGTCTGTGTTCGCGGGCATAGGTGACCTTTCCGCCAATGGGTTTACGCGGATGACCAGGCTTAATAATTATTCGTTGGCTGTTAACAAAAAAACTGATCACGTACGATATTTTCTATAAATGCTAATCCAGTGAATCTTAGAAATATTGATGAATTTTAATTAGAGTGTAGATTATTCAACTCAAAAAAGTAATGAGATCATACATTACTTCATTCAGACATTTCAACACACACAGTATATATATTATTTTATTATCTCGTATGTAGATGATTTGTGTGATTCAAACTCATACTTATCACATTAATCACATCTCGTTTCAAGCTACGTGATATTATTGAAAACACCTTACAACAAATTAATAATAAACCGGCATAAATTTTTAGTTAAATTTTTCCGGTTAGTGTTACAGGTCCAACTGACCTACTCGTCAATCCAACAATGATAATCATTCCTATGCATCAGTGTAGTATGCAAAATGTATAATTATAAACATTGTATCATATGAGTTCAAATTATATGGATAAATCTTAGGAATACATAGCCGCCAAAATAAAATCTTTACACATTCAACCATGATTTCTAAATTATATGACCGTATCATCAAAAACCATTTATTTCTTGAAATTTTAAAGAATTTTGATAAGGTATAGAAAACAAGTGCTAAGATAAAAAATCAAAATATGAATAATAAATCAAATCATAACCTATATATATGACAGAACAAGAAATATTGTCACTTGTGGATCGGATGATGTATGAAAAGCAAACATGAAGAAAGTGATAATTTAATAGCAGAATGATAGGGAACACAAGATAAGTCAACAAGGTTTGATCCGCTATAGAGGGTGTGGTATAAATATATTCTATTGTGTTATATTTGCAAGTTTTTATAGAGCTGAGAGTGTCATTGGGAGTAACATATTTGTCACTCGGGATAAAGACATAGTTCGTTAACCTTTCTTAAATCCTATCAATAGCTTTACCATGAATCAAATTTGTTGAAAATGGTTGTTGTATATGTAATCAAGGAGGATGTACACCTAAGAAAATATAATCAATAACATCTCCTTTTCAACTGATCATTTGATTATTTCATCAACCTGCTTAAAGAAAAATGACAATAGTTATTATGATAACTCTTTTCTAACAATTTCTTAGCTAGAGAAATACCAACTAACAATCTTCTTTACTTGGTGATGGTTATTTAGCCGTAATATCAACTCATTTGGCATAGGTTATTCTATATTATGATAATCCTTTTCAAACATGTTCTTAGCTAGAGAAATACCAACTAACAATCTTCTTTACTTGGTGATGGTTATTTAGCCCTCATATCAACTCATTTGGCATAGGTTATTATTTTTAGATTAGAGGTTCTGACTTCAAATCTAAACACTGAATAAAACTAGTTTTGAGTAATTTAGAAGTTTGAGTAAATTAATTTGCCGTTAGAAAAATTAGCCTTAATATCTTTAATGATCACTTGAATATTACAAGTGTTGATCTCTTTTATTGGTAACCACCAACAGAATGGTCACTAGCTCTTTGAATAGATCTCTTTATAAAGAGTCGTGAACTATTAAGCATGTGCTTATTGAGAAGCTAGTTTGAGTTAGTTAGAGATATTAATCATGTGCTCAAATGAGTTAGTTTGAGTTGTTTGAGTTAGTTGAGATTGTTATATGATTCTAGATCATTCCATAGATTCATATAAATAGTCTCTAGCTCTCAATATTTAGGAATTGAAAATAAAATACATAATTTGTTTCTTGTTTAACATGGTATCAGAGCATGTGCTTTGAGTACTCTGGCAACATTTCCGATAGTATGTGTTCTGCGATCACAAACTCCGACGACTTCTCCGCCTTCGCTTTGTCATGTCTTCTTCAACTTCATCTTCTTCAACTGATACTGTGAATGTCGCCAACTGATACTGTGAGAGTCCATTCAACTCTCTACCTAATATTGCCAATTTTTTGTCAATTAAGCTTGATGATGACAATTATCTTAATTTGAAACATCAAATTGTTACCGTATTGAAAACCTTGGGATTATTGCAGTTCTTGCAATCCAATATTACTGCTCCTGCTGCTACTTCAGAAGATCGAGTCGCATGGGATAAAAGCAATGGTTATATGCAAGCATTAATCACCGCAACTCTATCTCCATCGATTCTTCATCTTGCTCGTAACTCTTCTTCTGCATCTGATCTGTGGAAAAGAATCGAAGACTCGTTTGTTCAAACTATTTTTGCCAAACAATCACAATTAAGAAATCAGTTTCATCTTCTAAAACAGAACATAAAATCTGTTGTGTTTCTCAATGAAGCCAAAGAAATTGTTGACTCTTTGAATGCAATTGGAGATCCAATATCCGACGATTTACTTGTGTTACAGATTCTTCAAGGTTTGAATGTTGATTATGAAAATTTTGTTATGAATATTGAAAATCAAAAGACAACACTTACCTTTTCTCAGCTGCGGTCTAAACTCCTCACATATGAAGCTCGATTGAAGCAACAAAAAGCTAATGTTCAACCAATCCTTGCGACAATGAATGCTTACACGCTAAATCCACCTCATGATCCCTTATCAAACACAATTATATGTCAGATTTATGCTAAATCTGGTCATAAAGCATCAAATTGTCATTTTCGGTATACATCCTCTGAATCTTCTCATTATCATGCTGGTAATGGTCGCTCCGGTAATACGTTCTGGCATGGTACTCGATCTCGAGGTGGAGGTGGTCGCTATAGTGGTAGCCGAGGTCACAATAGTGGTAGAGTTTCATCGTGGTCATCTAGTGGTTCACCGTGGTCATCTGGTGGTCGTATCACTGCGCATCTAGCTGCACTTGATTCTGATAGATATGAGTTAGGTCATCATAGATTTGGGGACGATGGAAGTTATGTTCGATTTTCTTCTTTTGGGCCCAGTGCAGGTGTATTGGGGCTTGCTCCAAGTTTCTCTAGGCAACCCTCTAACTTTGGCAAGAATCTATCTTCTGGATTGCAGTTTGGGCCTGTTCCTTCATCTGTTGGATCTGGTATAGGCACCTATGGAGCTGGATTTGGGCTGAGACATTTTTCAGTCATGGGCTTTCCTAACTTATTCTCAATTTGGTCTTCATGCAGATCTTTCGGATACATGTAAGACTGTGGAATCTTGGATTCCTGATTCTGGAGCTACCGCTCACATGACATCTGTTCCTACTATTGTATTCGGTACAGTTCCATACACTGGTTTTGAGTGTGTAGTGGTTGGTAATGGTACATCTCTATCCATTTCACACATTGGTTATTCTTACCTTCGTTTGTCTTGATGTGTTTTGTTGCTTCAGTGTGTTCTTGTTGTTCCTGGCCTTGCCAAGAACCTATTATCAATCACACAACTTGTGATTGATAATCCTATATCTGTTTTATTCTCACAGTTTGGTTTGTCTATACAGACTCACACCGGGTAGCTGCTCCACCATATGCGAGCTAGTCCTCGTCAGTTGTATTCCCTCAGTCCTACATTTACTACTTCTCGTGAGATTTGGCATTCTCGCTTGGGTCATCCTTCAGAATCTATACTGTCTAGGCTTACATCTTTACCATTGTCTCAGTCTTCTTTAAATAAACCATGTAATTCATGTTCTATTTCTAAATCTAGTAGATTGCCTTTTCATTCTATTATATTGCATTCTACTGTTCCATTGTATATGATTCATTATGATATATGGAGACCGTCTCCAGTTATGTCTCGTTCAGGGTATCGCTACTTTATTACATTTATTGATGACTTTAGTCGCTTTACCTGGATCTACCCGTTGACTTGTCGGTCTCAGACAGTTGATTGTTTTCGTTATTTTCGACCTTTGGTTGAAAATTTATTTTCTTGCACCATTAAACACCTATAGTGTGATGGTGCACCTGAGTTGATTCATGGCACTATGGCTCAGTATCTTGCTGAGGCTGGCATTGCATATTGTATTTCTTGTCCTCATACACCTCAACAAAATGGGGTGGCTGAGTGCAAGAATCGACATCTGTCTGAGGTTGCTCGAGCCTTATTAGCTCATGTTGGTCTACCAAAGAAATTTTGGTATGATGCATATGCCGCTGCAACATTTCTTATTAACTGGTTGCCCACACCAGTTCTTCATCATTCTACCCCATATGAGGTCTTATTAGGTACTTCTCATGATTATTCCATTCTTCGTACCTTTGGGTGTTTGTGTTATCCGTTTCTTGTGATACCAGATCGGATAAACTTTCTCCCAAATCTACTCCATGTATTTTTGTGGGTTATGCTCCTAGTTATAGTGGTTACCTATGTTATGATCCTGTTACCGCTTGTACTATTACCTCTCGTCATGTTGTCTTTCATGAGACAGTATTTGACATTCCCATTTCTGCTACCTCTAGTCCTTCTTCTGTTTCTTCTTCTTTATCTGATTTCTTTATCCCTCCTTCGACCTTTCCCGCTTCTGCTAGCTTTATTTCCTCCTCTTCTTCCTCTCTTGTGTTATCTTCATCCTCTTCTCCTCCTCACCCTTCTCATCCCATGGTCACTCGTTCTCGTGATCATACTCGTCAGCCTAAACAGTTCCCTGATCATGTTCTTTTTCATGCCACTACCGCTCCTACTACTGAGTCGTCTACTTTTTCTCAGACTCAGCATTACTCTGTTTGGTGGGATGCTATGCGTACGGAGATTGATGCATTACATACCAACCATACATGGGATTTTGCTGTTCCTCCTACTTCTGCCAACATTGTTGGTTGTAAGTGGGTTTACATGATTAAACATAATCCTGATGATTCGATTAGTCGTTATAAAGCCTGACTTGTTGCTAAGGGCTTTCTTTAGACTGAAGGGATTGATTATACTGAGACTTTCAGTCCTGTAGTTAAACCCACCACTATTCGTCTTGTTTTATCTTTTGCTTTCTCTCGTGGATGGACTATTCGTCAAGTTGATGTCAACAATGCATTTCTTCATGGTGACTTATCTGAGACTGTTTATATGTCTCAGCCACCTGGTTTTTTTTTACTCTTCTCGACCTCATCATGTTTGTCTTCATAAGAAGGCTCTTTATGGCCTTAAGCAGGCTCCCCGAGCTTGGTTTTCCAAGCTCTCTTCTGCTCTTCTAGCTAGTGGATTTTCTCAGTGTATTTCTGATACTTCATTGTTTGTGTATCAGCATGATGGCAGTTCGTGTTATGTCTTGGTATATGTGGATGACATTATTATCACTGGCAGTTCTTCAAAGTTTGTCTCTACTCTGATTACTCGACTGCATTCTCAGTTTGCACTCAAAGATCTAGGTACTTTATCCTACTTCTTGGGTGTCGAGGCTACTTTTACTGATGATAGTCTTCATCTATGTCAACATCGTTACTTACTTGATTTGTTACAACACACTGGTTTAACTTAGTGTCGTCCATTACCCACTCAAGTTGCTTCTGGTCGTCGGCTTTCTCATTATTCAGGAGACCCGTTGAAGGATCCTACACTATATCGGAGTACAGTTGGTGCTTTATAGTATTTGGTTTTGATGCGTCCAGAGATTGCATATGTTGTTAGTAAGGTGTCACAGTTTCTATAGGCACCCACTGATCGTCACTGGATTGCAGTCAAGTGCATTTTGCGATATCTTCTTGGTTCCTGTTCACATGGATTGACTATCCACTGTTTTGATAATCTTGATATTCATGGTTATTCAGATGCAGATTGGGTTGGGTGTCCAGACGATCGTCGTTCTACTACTGGGTTTTGTGCATTTCTTGGTTCAAATTTCATTAGTTAGAGTTCCAAGAAACAACATACTGTTGCTCGCTCAAGTACGGAGGCTGAGTATCGTGCTCTTGCGCATACTGTTGCTGAACTTCATTGGATTATGTCATTATTATGGGAGTTACATGTTCCACAGCCACATGCTCCTACTTTATGGTGTGATAATCTTGGTGCCACTTACTTGGCTGTTAATCCAGTATTCCACCAGCGTACGAAACATATTGAGATTGACTTGCACTTTGTTTGTGATATGGTTCTGACACAAATGCTTTGTGTTCGTTATGTTTCTACTACCTCCCAAAGGATTATCATCTTCTCGTTTTGATATTCTTCGGTCCAAGCTTCACGTGATGTCTCCCGGTTCAGCTTGAAGGGGCATATTAAGAATGTGCTTATTGAGAAGTTAGTTTGAGTTAGTTAGAGATATTAATCATGTGCTCAAATGAGTTAGTTTGAGTTGTTTGAGTTAGTTGAGATTGTTATATGATTCTAGATCATTCCATAGATTCATATAAATAGTCTCTAGCTCTCAATGTTTAGGAATTAAAAATAAAATACAGAATTTGTTTCTTGTTCAACATGAACCATCAATTCTAAAGTCAAAGCTATTTTAAACCATCACCAGCTAACAAATACATCTCTTTATGAAACCACTCAAATTATAAACCATTCTATGTTTTTCTTTTCTAATATTTCCCTTCACATAAATAAAAAAAATTATATATTTTCTTTTATTTAGAAGACATACCAACATAAACCACACATGACATCTATATAAAATAGAGGTGGTCGACATAGTTTTTATATTAAACTTTTAAATCTTTGGATAGTTATTTTTGTATAATTTTATAAAAGATTTGGGATTCTCTTTCTTAAAAATGATACCATCAAATTTTCTTCTTTTTTATTCCATTCAATCAACATCATTTATTGCTTCACTCTCACTATTTCTAAAAAATTATTGTTAAATTTTAGTTTAGCATTGATCCTACTTAGCGGGATTGCTTCAATCGCATATGTTAAGTCACCTCTGAAAATTCTTGTCGACCCAATGAAACACATAGTTTGAATTATAGTTTGCAAAATGGGCGGGTTGAATTGGGTTGGTTGTCAGGTCAAGATGGGTTTGAATCACAATGAGTCAATTAATAAAAGGGTAAAGATGGTTATGAGTAAGAATGAGTTTAGGTAGTCAATGTCATTCTAAAAAATTATATTCCATTTCGACCACTTTGAATTTAAATATCTAATTATACACTCACGTCAAACGAGTTAATGCAGAGAAAGAACACCATAACTTCTCCTTCCTAGAGCTTGTATCAACGTCCGCAATAGCGATGATACAATCGATTGAGTATTCGAGGACATCAACTACACTTGGGAAATTGGGTGGGTCTGGTCGGGTAGGGTGCTAGGTTAGAACGGGTTTGGCTCAATACAAGTTCAAGTCTGGATAGGTCAAATTAAAAACAAGTCAGAATGAGTTTGGTTTAAAATGAATCTAGATCAAAATGGATAAATTCTAAAAATTATACAATTAACATTGAAGATTCAAAGTTTATGATCAACTAACTAAAGTTTCGATACAAGTTACTAGTACACCTAGGATTTAATAAGAAATAAATATTACTGCATATACCCTCCTTTCCACTAGGAAGATATCAATAAATACAAAACAAATAAATACAAAACAAAGCTTTGCAATAGGGTAAATTCTTTGAAGCATTCTATACAAATATAAAATATTGCATAATAAGCAATCAAGCAACACCAGATCAAGTATTTCATATCTTTAATCAAGATACATAATCAATTTAGGCATAAGTTTCAAATTTTGCTTCGAGTTCTGAAATTATGTGCCTTAAGTCACCAAAAGTCAACAGTGACTTCTAATTATTCTTTTAAAGCAACTCAGGGAGTTTGGATGCAAGAATTCAATGGAATTCAATGAAATTGTGTAAAAATGGTATCAAACGAAGTAGATGACAAACACAACTCAATCAGTAAGCATGAAACAACTACCGAATCCAATTACAACCATAGATGAACTCAAATATTTGATAACAAGAACAAATGTAAAATAACAGAAACAATATACTTGAGACTAATGAATCTACATAAAGGTTATGCGGATTCAGAACTCGAAGAAGATGAACTGAGAAATCATAGAAGAGTTCGAGAGCGTTGTGAGAAAATGATGAGACGGTTTAGTTGAACTCAAACCCTAGCAGTAACACCCGCTTATATACTCAGCAAGATACAAATCAGCACTTGAACTTTAACCAAATAGCAATCAATACCCTGCGCTCTTATAAACCTGAAATAATATAATCATAATAAACAAAGAACTAATGAGAACTAATGAGAGCTAAGAAGGGTTAACCATAGAATGCTAATAAATTGAGAATATCTATTAGATGGTATCCGAGGGATGCTAAAATATTTAAAATGGTATCCGAGGGATGCCCTAACCTAGAGTACCACAGGTTTGCAGAATCAGTCATACTAGCACACACCTTAGTGAAATTTTCAAACGTATACCGACCATCACACTGATTACCAGTCACCAATATTTTCTTTGACTTGGAATCCTGAATGTAACAATTTTTGGAGTTAAATATAACTTCAAGAGTGTTGTCTTGTGCAAGTTTATGCACGGATAAAAGATTGACACAATAGTCAGGAACAAAGAACACATCTTTTAGAACAATTTCTTTTGTAATATTAATGTTGCCAATTTTAGAGACTTTTGCATACGTACCATTTGGATGACCTACAGTCATATTAAGCTTAGATACATCAACACAGTTAACATATTTTTATCAGATTTTATCATGTGTTGGTTTGCCCCTGAATCAATGACCCAACCAGTATTAAAATTTTCATAGAGGATACTAGTGCCAATGTAAAATTTTGTTTTTGAGTTGAAGCTACTAGAAAAACCAATAGTTTTACCACTTGAGCTTTGTGGGTCAGAACCTTGGTTGTCACTAACCAACCCAATTAATCTTGATATTTGTTCGGGGGTGAAAGGAAAAGAGCCTAAGGAACTAGATGAAGGTCAAGTTTTAGATGAGGTGGCAATTGAGTTGTTTGTTGTTCCTATTTTACCCGGTTGATTAACATTTTTCTTTTTATAGTTAGTTGTAACACGCCGAATTTTTATTTAAAGGAAAGGAAAAGAAAAGTAAATAGAAAGAATAGATAATGGGCACAAGTAGAGGGGGATAAAGTGTACAAAGTACAAAAGTCTAATATTTTATATTATAAATGGGTATGGCCGCCTATATTAAAAGCAGAAAACTGCTTTTACTTTTGGAGGAAGAAGAAGAAGAAGAAAACTCTCGGTTTTTAGAGAGAGAAAGGAAGAAAAAGCTGTAAAAGGTAAGTTTTTCTTGATGTTTGTTTGGTTTAAACCGAATTCATAATCTCTTGACCGAGATTCTTGATGAGTTGTTTTCAAGAACTTGGAGTTTAATTTTCTAGTAGAAGTGACTAGCACGAAGACCTGCTTCAAGGTGAGTTTCTAGAACCCCTCTTTACCGATTTTCAATGTTTTTGGGGATATTATGCATACTAAGTAAACATTTTGAAAGTAATCGTGGGTCTATAGCCTTATGTTCGAAAATGATGTATGTATGCATGTTTTAGAGTATGATTATGGGCTAGTGTAGATGATTAGCATGTTTAGGTGCCCTTGGTATGTTAGATCTATGCTTGGGTAGTGTTAGAATAATAATCGGGTGGTGTTTGTTGCATAGAAAACATCTCAGAATGGTTACAATGGCCCAAAAGGGGCCATGCGCCTAAACAGTGTTCCCAACCGCCCAAACAGTACCCCAACCGTCTAAAATAACCTTAGAATGTTTCAAAGTCAGACCCAAATGTCTGAATAGTAGCCAACCGTCTAGGACCTCCCCAAATTGGCCAAGTGTTGGGCCATGCGCCTGCATAGTGCCCAACCGCCCAAAAAGGGCCATGCGTCTAAGTATAAATGATCAAGTGTCCATGCGCCTGCATAGTGGCGAAACGCCCAAACAGGGTAGAAACGCCCAAAAGTGTCCATGCGCCCACGTTGCCAAAACGGCAAAGTGTCCATGTGCCTGCATAGTGGCGAAACGCCCAAACAGGGCAGAAACGTCCAAACAGTGCCCATGCGCCCAGACTGTTTTATACTTAGAATTTTTATGCTCATGCGCCTAAAAAGTCCCATGCACCCATTTTGGACTTAGGATTTTCTAAGTGGTTTTAAGGGATAAAATAGGGAGATAGGTCTTCTTATGATGTGATGACTTATGCTTGATGTGTGCATGGTGATGTGATGAAATTATGATGTGCATATGTGTGAGTGATGTGTTATCTTTCCTCGTCAAAGAGTTTTGAAAACGTATGTATTATGTTTTATAATACATTATGTATGACTTTACGTGGTGTGATGTATGAACGAATAAATTAACGAACGTAAAGTATTATGTAACAAAGTGAAGGATAACGATAAAGTACGAAACGAACGAATACGATAGAGTATGAAATGAACACATGAGCTAACAAATGGTGAACATGAAAGTGACGGATGATGAGATCCGTGTCGTGTACCCCGGTACTGTGTCAGTCTTCAGACATGAGTCGGGGGCATTGCATGAGACGAGATAATGAGGTGAGCCACTTTGTGTTGCAACAGACTCGGATAGAGTTCAATCCATGTGACTGACTCGAGTGGGATCTTTGTCGCGTATCCCGGTGTTGTGTCAGTCTTCGGACATGAGTTGGGGGTTTGTGTACAGGCCCCGGCACAGCATCAGCTTTCGAGCATGAGTGGGGGATATTGCATGAGACAAGATTCAAGTAATGAGCGAAGAAATGAATGAATGAACGAATGATGATGAAGATAATAATAATTATTATTATCAGTATGAATGTATGATGTATGACAACTGACGGACATAAAGTACGAAAAGGAAGTAAGAGAAAAGAAAGTAAAAGATAATGAGAAGTATGAACGATAATATGAATACGAAAGTAAATAAAAGAATGAAACAATGAAAGTATGAAAGAACGAAACGAATAAAGAACATAGATTGAGTGTACGTATGTTGTATGACCACGAATGAATGTAAAGAT
>BJCM01061791.1:0-17399 GCA_018326385.1 Flaveria bidentis
TATATATATATATATTTGTTGCAATCAAATTGTCGTGTCTAATCATTTTAACGGTTGTTTTTCTTATTGATTAATTGACCGGATGAAGTGGTTGCTCTTTCTGGTTATGAAGAGTAGGAAGAACAATTTAAAGAGAAGGTAGGATAGGAGTTTTCTGAATGATATCATATGAAGAATGCAGATATTAAATGAAAGAAATGTTCTATCTATGTTTTGTATTTTGGATACCATATGGTTTCATATAGTTTATCTCATTTTTATTTTTATAGCTAAATCATTTTGACATTGTGAGCTGTAAAGTTTTCTGTGATATATTAAAAGCTTATTTCATATTTACAAGATATGAGAATCTCAACCCTTTAATATAGAAATAGGCTCTATATGGGTTATGTTTATAGCTAACATGTCAAATGGGTAAGCTCAACTATTTAATTATAACGGAAACGGGTGAAACAAGCCAAAGGTCATCCAATATGTGTTCAAATGCATATAACCTCATAAATCAATTCACTAAAAAAGTATTTATTGATTATTCTTGTAATAATACAGCTTTTGCAATCAAATTAACACAGAATGAAAAGGTGTATGGGTCAGCTCAACTTGACTTGTACAAATAGTAGCGCCCCTTATAATTATGATAATTTATGGACATGTTGAATGATTGTTTACTATTATTCCCAGTATTAATAAAAGCATTTAAATTACATAATTCTTTAATGTAAGGTTGGGAACTTGAGGCAACGATTCTACCATTATATTGCACCTGTAGGGCTGGCTGGTGATAGGCAGGGAGCAGGACCAGTTTAACGTTTTCTGGGTCCCAATCCAACAAAAAAATGAGACCCTTTTGTAAAACGTAATCTAAACAAAAACAATCTAATAAAAAATCTTTGAACAAAAGCAATAAATCAAAAAAAAAAATTGATATACTAACCGTGACTCCTTAATAGTTGATTTATTTAAACGAAAAAGAGGCAAAAAAAGGTTAGCCGATGTCGATTAGATTGATCGAAAAGGAAGGAACTTAGTAAGGGATCGTTTGTTTTGTGAATTGTGTGGTTGTGTTTTTTCGATCAATAACATATCAAATAATCGAAATTTTCATCGGTACTCAACTATCAAGTATTATTCCCGTTTCAAAATTCCATTGAACCATAAAAGATCAAACCTGCTATATTTTTTTTTAAAAATGGCGGCCCTTAATTTTAGGGAGGCATAAGCATGTGGTGTCATAAATTACATTATAAAACCGGCCCAGGTAAGAAGTTGTTCCTTTTTCATGCTTTCCTTGTAGTGCAAAACAGATATATAAGTATTTTTACTTATATTTGGTTCACATTCGTATTTTGTAGATTTTAAGAGACCACCAAATGATATGATGTATTTTGTGAAATTTCAAACTAATTTAATGATTTTAATGTTTTAACAATTAATTATATAGTAGTTGTTAAAATCTTTTATCTAACTAATAAATATAAAATAAAACAAAATGGATTGAATATTTAGATTACATCAACGTTGGCGAAAACAACTTTATCTAAAATTATAACTTATAATAAAAGGCAACTCATGTTGCTACAGTTGTTTTTAGGCTTTAGACTTTTGCCATGATGTTTTTGTCTTTTAATTTTGGCCCCATATTATTTGTGGGTTTTTTTATTATTGCATAATTCGAATTATTAAATTGCTATCACTCTGCGGTTACACAAATTATCCTATATTTTGTTCGTAATCAGGCTTTTTTCCCAGGCTTATCCCTCCGGATTCTCACCAGGATGCTAGGATTATATATGCATGATAACATTTTTTGTGTATTAATTTTGTATTTTGATTGTTGATCTATGCATTGTTTGACTTTGTTTTTTCTACGGTTTTGTTTGATGATGGCATTCTCTTTGTTACCTTTATTGACTCTATTAGAGTATGTTTCGGTTTTAAAGTGTTGACATCATTTTTTGTTAGTTATGTTGCAAATCAAGTGTTCCATCAGCTATATTTATATTGTGTTCGGGTCATTCTTTGTAGGCAAAAAGCAGAAATGTAAGAACCTGAGGTTTTTATTTAATGATAGTAACAAAAAAATTCCCATGTTAAATGAAGCAGTTATGCGTTCAATGTTTTAGTGTTTTGAAGTAAAATGGTTAATTGGTTATTGTAAAATGGTATAGAGATAACAAAAAAGAATAAAATCAATCTCAAACTTATCTAGATTACAGAATAAGATGCATAACAAAGTCAAGAATACAATGAGAACTAAAGACTTCAAAGGAGATCTATCACCATAAGGAATTTGCATAAAGGTTGTGCAGATTCAAATCTATAAACCAAAACTCAGATGATCGAACAAGAGTGTGATAGTACTTCGCAAGAGAGAACAATGAGACGGATGATGAAGATGATGAAGATGCTTGAACCCTAACAGCAGCATCCATTTATATACTCCGGAAGATGAACGAAACAACCCTTGAAGATATAACAAATGACAATCAACACCCTTGACAAACCTAAAATTATAATCACAATAAAAATAGACAATATAAGCAAGCAACTAATATAAGCAAAAACATATTACTAATAAATTGAGATAGACATTTTAACACCCCCCTCAATTTAATTAGTAAACATGTCTATCAACCCAAGTTGCTCACATAACAAGGAGTGTTGAGCAACGGGCAACCCCTTAGTCAAAATGTCAGCCTTTTGAAGTTTGGAACCAATTTGAATAGTTTTTATAATACTAGTTGTTACCTTTTCACGAAGAAAATGAAGGTCAAGTTCAAAATGTTTGGTGCGTTCGTGAAAAACAGGGTTTGCCGCAATAGAAACAGCAGTAGTATTATCACAATGCATATTTAATAGGAAGTAAATAAGAAATATTTAGTTCTTTTAGTAAATTTAATATCCACATTATTTCACAAGTGGCAGAGCACATTGCTCGATACTCTGCTTCAGCAGAGGAGCGAGAAACAGTTCCCTGTTTTTTACTTTTCTATGAGATAAGAGATTTCCCCAAGAAAACACAATATCCGGTAACAGATCTTCCGGAGGATAAGCACTTCCCCCAGTCAGAATCAACATAAGCTGTAACATTAAAGGAGTCAGATTTTGAAAACAGCAGCCCCTTTCCAGGAGAAGATTTGAAGTATCTTAACAATCGAAATACAATTTGTAAGTGATTGTTAGAAGGGGCATGCATAAACTGACTCAAGACTTGAACATCATATGAGATATCTGGTCTAATTAAAGACAGATAAATCAATTTACCAATTAATTTTTGATAAAAAGAGACATTAGACAAAAGAGGTTCTTCATGTCTAAGTTTAGATGTCACAAGAAAGCTCTGCTCAATTGGAGTAGTAACCGGCTTATATCCGAGATAACCAAATTCAGATAATAAGTCCATACAATATTTGCGTTGAGATAAACAAACCCTTTTTTCAGAGTACAAGACTTCAATGCCTAAAAAATACTTTAGGATACCCAAGTCCTTGATCATAAAATGAGACCCTAATGTGTGTTTGATAGCACATATCTCAACATGATTATTGCCAGTTATAATAATATCATCTACATACACTAACAAAGCAATAAACACAGTTTCACATTGTTTAATGTATAACGAGGGGTCACAGAAACTTTGAGTAAAACCTATTTCAAGAAGCACACTTGTAAGTTTTTCATTCCATTTTCTACGGACTTGTTTAAGACCATATAGAGATTTATTTAATTTTCACACTTTATTATCAAATTTGGTATAGTACCCTTCGGGCAGAGACATATAAACATCTTCACTAATATTATCATACAGAAATGCATTGTTAATATCCAGTTGAAACATAGACCAGTTATTTTGAACAGCTAAGCTAACAATACATCTAATGGTAACCATTTTAACGATAGGTGAAAAAGTCTCATCAAAGTCAATTCCTTCCTGTTGACTGTAGCCTTTAGCTACAAGACGAGCTTTATATATCTCAATCTCCCCTGTGGATTTATACTTGATTTTACAAATCCATTTACACCCGATTGGTTTTCTGTTTGGGGGAAGATCTACAACTTCCCATGTGTTATTTCTATGTAATGCTTCCATTTCAGTATTCATAGCATCAACCCAATTTTTGTTCGTCATTGCCTCTTTATAGGACCGATGCTCAATAGGCTTATTTAGGTTAGTAGAAAAACAAAGATTATCAGGAGACAGATGAGAGTAGTTCACAACTTTCTCAATACCATACTTGACTTTTCCCTCAATTATGTACTCAGAAATTTTTTTAGGAAGAGAGGTGGTCCTTAAAGACCGTCTGGGTTCACAACCAGATTCATGATGCCCCTCAGATGGGTTATACTCATCATTAGTGCCTGTGGTGTCTTCAGCCGTGCCAGTAGTGTTCTCAAATGTGCACTCTGGCTGCTGACTACTGGGTTCAGCCTCGCCACCAGCGCTGACTGGCTGCCGATTGCAGGGGGCAGCCGTGCAAGAGACTTCATTTGGAACACTAGGTTGCTGAATATTCCCAACTGGACCTTGAGTTAATTCCCTCTTATCATCATAGGGGACTTCATCATTGTGAAAAACATTTGGCTCAAAGGAATCAAAGAAATTTAGATTTGTCATTTCAGAAGTATTAGAATTTGTCACACTATTTTTGAATTCAGATTTAAAGGGATAAACATGTTCATAAAAATATACATCTCTAGAGAAAAAAAAACAGATTTTGTTTCAAGATTCAATAATTTGTAACCTTTTTTAACATGTGAATAACCAATTAGAACACATTTATCAGATCTACTTGAAAATTTATTTGAATTGTTTAAGACAGTACTAAAAGCAAGACAACCAAAGTTTTTCAAATGATTTAAAGAGGGTTTGAACCCAAACATAACCTCATAGGGACTTTTTCCAAGTAACACAGACGAGGGAATCCTGTTAATCAAGTATGTGGCAGTTAGAATACACTCAGACCAGAAGTTCAGAGGAACACCTCCTTGAAACAATAATGCTCTCGCAACATTTAGAAGGTGTCTATGTTTACACTCAACAATACCATTTTGTTGTGGGGTATACGTGCAAGTAGTTTGGTGAAGAATTCCTTTTGATTCAATAAATTTTAAGGTTTGATTGTTTATGAATTCTGATCCATTATCACTTCGAAAGACTTTTATAGATTTGTTAAATTGGTTCTTTATGAGGTCAAAAAACTTAATCAAGCATGAAAAAACTTCATCTTTAGATTTAAGAAGATAGCACCAAACTGCCCTTGAAAAATTGTCAACAATGGTAAGGAAGTATTTGAAGCCTTCCTTGCTTGTTACTTTATATGGGCCTCACACATCTAAATGGATTAGATCACCAATATCATTAGACACATGATCACTCAAAGGAAATGGCACCCTGGATTGTTTAGCTTTATGACAGATTTTACATAATTCATTTGGTTTAAATTTATCAATTTTAAGAGACTATTTTAGAATGTTTAAGACAGTATCAGATGGATGCCCTAACCTAGAATGCCACAGATCAGCCGAATCAGATTTTCTAGCACACACCTTAGCACTCTTCTCAAACAAATACAACCCATCACATTGACTACCAGTCACCAGGACACTCTTTGACTTGGAATCCTGGTTATAACAGTTTTTTGAATTAAACATTACTTCAAGGTTACTGTCTTGGGTAAGTTTATGAACAGACAAGAGATTGACACAATATTCAGGAACATAAAACATATTTTTAGGGTAATGTTCTTTGCAATGTTGACAGTGCCAATTTTTGTAACTTTAGCATGGGTGCCATTTGGGTGACCAACGGTCATGTTTAGTTTAGAAACATCAACACAATTAAACATATGTTTATCAGATTTCACCATGTGTTGGTTTGCACCTGAATCAATTATCCAGCCCTAGTTAAGTATCTCACATAAAGTACTAGTGCCAGTATAAAAGTTAGACTAAGAGTTAACACTACTAGATAGCCCAATGGTTTTACCTCCTGAGTTTTGGGGATCAGAACCTTGATTGTCACTAATCAACCTAATTAGTCTTGAGATTTGTTCAGGAGTAAATGGAAATGATCATGAGGAACTAGATGAAGGTCCAGTTTTAGATGAGCTGGTAATAGAATTGTTTGATGATCCTATTTTACTTGGTTGATTAGTGTTTTTCTTTTTATAGTTAGCCGAATAGCCAACCAATTCATAACATCTATCAATTATGTGTCCTAGCATATTGCAGTGAGTACATTTAAGATTCGGGTTAGGCCCTCTTCCAGTTTTCTTTTTTGATCAGGGTTTTGAGGCTTATTAGAGAAAAAACCCATTGATTGATTTTTTTGCAGAAGAACCACTACCACCTCGGTGTGATTCTTCCCTTGATATTATGGAAAAAGCTTCTTTGACACTTGGAAGAGGATCTTTAGTCAAAAGGTTAGATCTAATAGGTTGATATACATCATCAAGTCCCATAAGGAATTGCATAAGTTTTATTAAATGATTAAAATCATTGAATTCCTTAGAGGCTTGACAAGTACAAGAGGGGAGTTGTATGATGGCATCAATTTGTTTCCACATGGTGTTCAATTTATGATAATACTCAACAACATTGGTTCCATTTTGTGGTAGTGAATTTATTTTTTGATAAAGATTATAGACTACAAAACTATAAATTTTATTATATGTTTCTTTAAGAACATCCCACACCTCTTTAGCAAGTTTAGATAAAACTTGGCCAATGTACAACTCCTCAGAGATTGAATTTAAGATCCATGAAAGAACAACAAAGTTACAACGATCCCATTGCCTTCCCATAACATCATCACTAGGTCTAGTACACTTACCATCAATGAAACCATATTTGTTTTTAACTTCCAGCACTAATTTCATAGAGTTACTCCAAACCGTATAGTTTTCTGTTCCTTTTAGTTTAATTGTTATTATGGAAAGAGTGTTTGTATCATTAGCGTGGAGATAAAAAGGGTTACTAATATCAAGTTTACTGATAAAAGTCTCACTCGGGGTGGTAACAGTAACAGATTTCTCAGTCAGTCATTTTAATAGACAAATATTGAATGAAGATCACACAAGCACACACACAGAAGAACAGCTAAACCAGAGCCAGGTTTTCACACCGCTTATAACGGTAGATCAAGGATTAGATTAGTTGTTTAAGATGCAAGCACACAAATCAGACAGAATCACACACGTGATGCACAAATATTCAGCAAAAGAAGAAAACAACCAAGAACAAAGATATCTCAATAGATGCTGGTACTCCTAACCCAACCAAACACAGCCTAAACTAGAAATTTAAAAATAAGAAGAGATAGAACGATCTCACCAAATAGGCCCAAGTTAGGGTTCTCCAGATGAGCCTTAGAGCATCAGCAACAAGTTTTAGGGTTCTGGCCCTAGATTCTTCACTTTAGCCAGATAGCGAGAGCAACAACACCGCAACAATATCTAGGGTTTTTACCCTTGATTCTTCGAGAGAGATGATTCAAACCACCAAGAACGAGAGGAACCTTTACCAAATCAGGGATTCTAGGGTTTGTGCCCTAGATGTGTATTCTGCTTTTAGAGAGCACCCTGGTTTGTGATGAAACACCCAATAATATTTGAATGCGAACCAAGAACGCAGAGATAAACGATAGAGTCTCCGAGGCGGAGAAAACCCTAGAACAAATCAGCGACTGTAGTGAAAGAACACACAAATACTAGAGCCTAAAGCTCTGATACCATGTAAAATGGTATAGAGATAACAAACAAGAATGAAATCAATCTCAAACTTATCTAGATTACAGAATAAAATGCATAACAAAGTCAAGAATACAATAAGAACTAAAGACTTCAAAGAAGATCTATCACCATAAGGAATCTGCACAAAGGTTGTGCAGATTCAAATCTATAAATTAGAACTCAGATGATCGAACAAGAATGCGATAGTACTTCGCAAGAGAGAGAAATGAGACGGATGATGAAGATGATGAAGATGATGAAGATGGTTGAACCCTAACAGCAACATCCATATATATACTCTGGAAGATGAACAAAGCAACCCTTGAAGATATAACAAATGACAATCAACACCCTTTACAAACCTAAAATTATAATCTCAATAAAAATAGACAATCTAAGCAAGCAACTAATATAAGCAAAAACATATTACTAATAAATTGAGATAGACATTTTAACAGTTATAGACTTTTTCAACCTCATAAGCTATGCAGGTTATGGTTGCAGTGAATGGACAAGCTAGAGACCTGCTATGCACAATGAGAAATATGTTTTTTTTTTACCTTTTAGGTAGGTTTGTATAAGTTTCAAAGGCTACAACAACATTATCAGAGTTTTCTATCAATCTACGATGTGCGACACACATTGGCATTAGTATGTTTTTTCGGTTGTTGTCGGGGTTATGAATACTACGCTCACTCAAATGGGTCATTTATTTCTAAGAACTTTTTTAAACTTCCGAATGGCGCGTAAGCAGAATGACAACTTATGGTATTCTTTTAGATTAAATGTCATGTTGCGTTTGTTAAGACATGCTTCTACCAAGGTGTAACACAAGCTTCATATGGTTTGCAAACTATAAAATAAACCGTCACAACGTGTGGGTTAAAACCTAGTGTGTTTTAAATACTTTTGAGTTCTATTGTTTATATTAGTTATTGCAGGAAATTGAAAGCCACATTAAATACTAAATGAATTTGTATTAATGTAACTATAAATCCAATTGCTTAATTCTTTTGTTTGATATGTGTAGACAACCCACGTGAGAATTGGGCCCATGGAAAATCTTGTTAATTTATAAATTGTAAAGCCAATGAAAATATATGTGACATTTTTTTTAATATAAGCCCACTGAGATTAATAGATCATCAAGGATTCAAACATCTGGCAAAAAAAAGAGGGATGCACAAATAAAGCCTAGAAGATCTAAACGGGGGATCAAAATCTTTGCGCGGTAGAGAGGCCCCCTCATAGAATCTTCAATGAGTGGAAACAAGCAACCTTACTAAGCTAAGAATTCTGCTGGACATGGATAGAATTTACATTGGAGGCAAGTTTTCTGAAATTTGTTGGCTTCCTCCAATACTGGAATATTAGGGGAGATCATAGGGATATGCATTACTTGGAAACAAATAGGGATTTTTTGGAGGGCAATGAGAAGAGGACGACAGAAAAGTATACGCACAACATTGAAAAAAACAAAAAGGGTTTTAATTTTTGGCTTCAACTTGGAGTTTTGAGCATGAGTAAAAAGCAATCTTAAAACGGAGAACAATATTGAGGACATAGGATTGATTCAAGCATAGAAGACGAGCCAGTTTTAAATTCGTTCTTGATTATTTCTTTGTTTCGTTAATTCATTCGTTTATGTTTCTAAAGTTTAAAACTTTACTATTGTTTTTGATGTTTTTGAACATTATGAGTAGCTAATTTTCTAGTATTACCTAGGTTGGATTGAAAACTATTCATGTTTTGATTAAATATTTGGTTTTAATTTCGTATATTTGTTTATTAATCTTAAAACTTGATTATTGTCTTAATTAAATATGAACACGTATATTGTTTTATACTTAAAAGTTATTGTCATGCTCGTGTTGTTTAATCTTGATTGATTGCGTGACATCTAGATTAGATTTGCACGTTAAAATTAATTACTTTGTGTTTTTAATTTAAACTTTGATTAGAGATAATCTTAGGAGCATTGATTGTGATTTGATAGTATTTTTCAATATGCTACCTTATTTAAAACCTAGGGGTGATAGATATTACTTAAAACCTCTTACCCATTGTTTGTTAAGTTTAAATTTCGCGAGAGCGTGTTTTTACCTTTCATTCTTGGTGTTAGTGTTTTAGGGTATTTAATTGAATTTAATCAAGTTGTCATTTGTCTTAGGCTTAGAAAATACAATGTTAAAGACATTGTGGTAGAATAGCTAGGAGCGATCTTCCATTAGACATTTTAATAAATATATCTTATGCTTAACACGTGTTTTTGGTTTTTTAGGGAGTAACAAGATATCTAGTTAACCCTATATTTGTATTTTTAGAGATAATCATACGAGTCATTGCCTTTATGTCAATGCATGTTAGTTGGATTCCTGCCTAGGTAGTTATTTTACATATTTGATCGTATTCAAGTTTCCTAGTTTGAATTAATTTTTATTTGTTTATTTCTTCCGTCGTGCTTAGATTAATTAATTTTAGTCAAATTGTTTAATTTGTTTATTTATATTAATTTCTCAAAATAATTAAATTAATTATGTTAGAATTCGGTAGAGGTTTAGTAACGAAAGTTGCCAAACATGTCTCTAGGGTTCGATATCCGGACTTACTTAATCTTTACTATATCACGACCGGTACACTTGCCGTTTGTGTGAAGTTTAATTAGGAATTTCCAGATTTTAAAACTAATTTGTAAAAGATATTTTTAAAATAAAATAATATATATTTTCAAACATCAATATATTATAAGTTTTATCTTGTAGTCTTTTATGTCTAGTTACTTTAGTTTTACATGGAGTTGATTATAATTTGTTGTTGGTTCTGTACTTGTCTCCACATGTTTATTTTTTACGAAATCATTTTGCAGCTATGACGCCGAGACTACGTTATTTGAAGGAGTTAGGACTGCAAAGCGAAAGCAGATGGATGAGAAATTGTTGCTAGTAATGTTTCTTTCTGACCCTTTTCAAGAATTTTGGGTTTTAAAAAAGCATTATTTTTAGTGCTCCTATAAGTGGGTTAATTCTCATAGATGCTTGCAAGTTACAGCATTTGATTTTGCTCATCTTATGTAAATATTAACCGACCGATATTATAAACGAGCTTACATTATTACTAGGATCACTTAAAGTTGCGTTTGGTTGGAATGAATGGAATAAATGTAATGGAATTGAGAAACTAGTATAATTTTTAAATAAATTATGTTTGAGTGGGTAATGAAATGTAAAACACAAGGGAATCTTTCACCTCAAATTCCCTTGATTGTGGGATTTCAAATTCCCTTTCTAGGTGAAAGGATTTTGAAATCTCTCAATCAAGAGAATTTGACATGAAACATTTCCTTGAGTTTATTTTTAATTGCTCATTCAAACACAATTTTAATTAAAAATTATATTAGTTTCTTATTTTCATTCCATTTCATTCCTTTCCATTTTATTCCTTCTAACCAAATGCAAACTAAGTAGCTTGAAATGTCACATAGGTGGGATTTTCACGAGATGCAACTTACATCACTATTCACTGCCTCTCATTGCTTTCGTATATTATTTCTTTTAGCTTGTTCAAGCGGCCTACCAATTAACTTTGGAGCATATAAGGTCCGAGACACGTGATAAATTCAATAAAACGTTTTACGTGCTATGAGTGAAGGACCACGGTTTGCAATAGCTGCTCGTAAATGCAAATCTTCAATCATGAAACTATTTAATGAACAATGTGAAGGTACACAACTCCAGTTAGTGACTGTTTTTTAGTGGGTCGAGCAGGTTATGTGACAGGTCGAGATAGGCGTGGGTCGAAATATGTCATATTTTGTTGGGTCATGTTAACCCAAAAAGTCATTTGTCCATTCCTTAGAAAACATTTAGACTAAAAACTATTTTGTTACAATGATAATCAGGTACGAATAAACCAATATAGGAAGTTGTATGCATAAAAAAATTTATACTTTGAGCGACTTTCAACCCATTTAACTTATTTTATGTTGGTTTTGAGCTCAAGATCATACTCAAACTTTTGCATTTTATTACTACTTTCAAACTTACATTATATAAAAAATAACCATACACTCTTAAATAAATGGCATTACTCCACTATCCCTAATACATGCCCACTACATGCTAACTAATAAGACTAATTCAAATTAACACTTTTTGCATACTCTAAATAAAACATGACTCAAATTCTAGACTCATGACTCGTAACTTGGCCCGACTTGACCCGATTAAGATTAACCCAACATTTTAAGGTAAATATTTTAGTGGGAAGAATAAAGTTCAACTTCTAAATAATTAGTACTAGGTAGTATCTATTCACGCTTCGTGGCGGGGTTTTGTAACGATATATTTCTAATTAGAGGGCTCAGAAACGAAGAGTCTTTGTGATTGTAAACACTCGTATATCCCGTCAAAACAACTGTTAGTGGCTACAAACAGTCGTGTGCCATGCCATTAAACCAAGAGGCGACCGCCTACACCCGACGGAATCCTCACAAACCCCGTCTCTACCGAGACTCCTTCCTTATAAGTCTAAGCAAGGGTAAAAATGTAAAATAGAAAAGCTTTGTGGCCAAAACAAGACCATGATGAACCCATTATTCATTTTATTTGCAAAATTAATATTATGTAATAATTATGGTATTATCATCATACTAATGTGCTTAAACATGTTATTGGTTTTATTGGGCTAATACACTAGGTGCCATCATCAAACAAGCTGAGTGGAATTTATCTAAAGCAAGGGAAAAGCTTTCACATATTGCTGATGTTCATAATGCGAAGATATCTGATCTTTCTACACAATAAGAGGTAATGGTATCTTGAAGATTTTGATCTTTTTGATTGAATAATCTGGATTACATTTTTGATATTGCTGATTACTATTGTAATAATCTTTGCAATTGTTTACCAATTTATTTATTTCTAGGATTTGTGAAACTAAAAACTATCCACTTTGACCCGTTACCCAACCCGGATGACCCTCCAATTTTGTAACCCCTTCCTGATTGATATCAAACTTTTGCTCCCATATGTTTTTTCATCAGATATGCGTCAATTAAGTGAATTCTTCTGCAGTCAAAACTACAGGATGCATTATATGAACCAGTGGATACTTGGCCTGCAATAAGAAAACGTTTTAATAGTGAGACTAAAACTGCTGTCTCTGCGTGTTTTGCCGCGCTTTCTGGTTTTGATATAAAAGAAGATTCCAAATAGGATTTCCTTGAGAATTATGCAAGAGATTTAGTTGAAAAGAAGGCTAAAGAAGAAGCATGGCAGAGTTCTATATCTCTTGAAATAGAGGTATTAGGTTGATTTTTCAGTATGAGGATCATACTTAGAGGTGAAAATTTTGACCACTTATGATCAGGTTGATTCTATTCACGCTTCGCGGCGGGTGCCCACCCTAATTTTTTTTAATGTTATATATATGCTCAATTCTCGATCGCCCCCTGTCAATCAAGCGGATGGACTTCAATCGGAAATGAAAAAATACAACTTTGTCTTCTGTTTACATTTGATGTCGCATATTCTAGATATCACGAATACATTGTCTCAAAGTCTTCAAAGAAAAGAGCAAGATTTATTGAATACAGTTTCATTGGTTTATTCTACCAAACGTTAACTTGAGAAATTTAGAATGAAGGGTTTCATAAGTTCTTTGATAATATTAACTATTTTTATAAAAAAATATAAACTTGAAGTGGTAAATATGGATGATGAATACATTCCCAAAGAAGTCAAGACAAAAAACAAATATCACATATCGGCACTTTTTAGTATGATTGCTTCAATGCGGTTTTAGATGTGCAAATACAAGAGTTTGGGAGTCGTTTTAACGAGGTAACATCCAACTTACTTGTTTGTTTGAGTAGTTTGAGTCCTTGTGATAATTTTGGTGGGTTTGACATTTCAAAAATAATATGATTATTCGAGTTGTACCCGAATGATTTTGATGAAAATGATAAAAGAAGACTTTCGATTGAACTAGAGATTTATATTAATAATTTAAAAGTGGATAGTCGATGTGCCAACTTGGATGGTTTATCAAGTCTTGTACACTTTATGGTTCAAACAAAGAAACATATTTCATTTACATTGGTATATCGTTTATTGAAGCTAGCTCTCGTATTACTCGTTGCAACCGCAACAGTTTGAAAGATGTTTTTCGGCAATAAAGTATGTGAAGTCCGATTTGCGTAATCGGATGGTTGATGAAAATTTAAGCGATAGTTGTATTTGCTTTATGGAGAAAGATTTACTTAGGAATGTCTCCATAGATGTTGTTATGGAAAGATTTCAAAAAACATCGTAGAGAACAACTTTAGGTATATTGCACATTTATTCTGTTTTTGTAATGACATTTGACGTGATTTTATTGGTTTTATGAAATTTAGTTTAATTCTTATTTTTTTTAAAATGAGCCGACCCGATCCAACCCGTCATGGACCCGAAATGGTTTGAAAAATAATATTATATAGCGTTACCGCGTTAGTCAACCGATCTTTTAAAAGTTTTCACACCCCATGAAAAAAATTTCTGGATACGCCACTGACTAGTACCTTCTTTATTGGATATTGGATCCAAAGAAAGTTGCAGTTAAGAGCTCTACTATTAAAGTTGGGCAACACTTTTGGATATATAAAAAAAAGAAAAAAGGAAGTCACGTGTGCATGAAGATAAAGTTTCAGGAGAAGATAAAGTTTGTTTTTGAATTTAATCATTATCCTTTAATTTTAAATTCCAGTTATTTAGGTTCTTGATAGGCAAGTATAAATAGGAGTCTAGTTTTTCAATATTTGGTATTCTCTTCTTTGTAATTTTTTTGGTTAGTGAGAGAGTTAAGAATTTGTTCCTAGTGTGTTTTTTTGCAATTTGATCTGTGGTACACTTGTGTTGAGTTTAGCATCTACTTCAAATGATCCATTAGCCTCAAGCACATGGGAAAAGGTAGCAAATGTTAAAAATAGATAATTGGTGCAATAATATTTTTTGCAGTGATCTTTAACGCAAAGTGTTTCGGGGGTAGACATTAGGAAAAAATCTAAGCAATCATTTAAAAAAATCTTCCCCATACCTAGCTAAAATTTGTAGTGGGCAAACACAAATTGGTTTTCAATATAGGGATGGAAATAAAATGACCTTGTGAAATTTGATCGAAGAGCAATTAAGAAGACTTTATGTTATATGATTGTAACTGATGAACAACCATTTAGTTTTGTGGAATGCGTGTGTTTTAGGTATTTTATGAGTGTATATCAACCATCTTTTAATGTTCCAACTATGACCACAACTACCAAACACTTACAAGTTGTTTCAAGAAAAAAAATGAAAGTTCATAATTTAAAAAAAATCAATGTCAGTAGGATTTGTTTGACCATTGACCCTTGGACTTCTAGTTAACAATTCAATTATATGTGTCTTACCGCCCACTTAATTTGTAATGAGTGAAAATCGAGGAAAAAAGTTTTGAACTTTTGTCCTCAGCAAAATCATCATGGGGTAGACATTAAGAAAGCTATTGAAAAATATTTGGTAAAATGGGGAATTGAGAATGTTTTTACAATTTGAGTTGATAATGCAAGTTTTAACGATGTGGCAATTGAGTTTTTTCAAAGGGTACTTTAAAATTCCAGTAAGTGTCTTTAAAAGGCAAATGAACACATATTAGATGCGTTGCGTATATTTTAAACTTAGTGGTTCATGATGGAATTTAAAAAGTTAATACAACAGTTGAAAGATTCGATGGGTGGTTAGGTGGATTGGACAATCACCTTCAAGGATTGAGAAATTCCATAACTCTGCTAAGATCGTTAATGTTTATACAACAAAAGACCTTGTTAGAGATATACCACCAAGATGGATCTCCACGTACACATGCTAGAAGTTGTACATTCTTATGAAAAAAAACCTTTGAGAGATATAATCTTGAGGAGTCTGACTTTATATTCGATCTTGGTAATGCGGGTTTTGAGGCACTTACACTTACTGATTGGCAAAACTTTAAAGACTTATGTCATTTCTGAAACGGTTTTATGATGTTACATTGAGGGTCTCCGGAACACTTTATGTGACATTAAACTCATGCATAGAAGAGATCTACTTTATTTGTAGTGTATTGGATAATGTTATTAGGACTTCAAGTCTTTGTCAAGTTACATTGGCAATGAAACCAAAGTTTGATAAATATTTTGACGACATACTAAAATGAACTTATTGCTATACTTTGCTTTGATTTTAGGCCTGCAGAATAAAGCAATGTATTTATATATACATCGTTATGGAAAAGATGTGGCAGAGAAGAATACGAAAATTATTATGGAATCTATGTATGAGTTATATAATGATTTTATTAGAATTCATCCTCAAATTCTAGTACTATTGAGTCTTTAACATCATCAGTATTAGGAAAACGCCAAACCCTAAAAGATATTGCATTAAATTCGCAAGTTAATAGCCCAAGATTTTCAATTCTATCCTTAATGGTTAAAGACTTGTTTGTAATTCATGTGTCCATTGTGGCTTTTGAATCAAGTTTTAACATAAGTGGGAGGGTTCCGGACTCGTTTAGGAGCTCTTTGACTTCTAAAATTGTTAAAAGTCTAATCTGCACCCAAGACTAGCTTTAAAGGAGTTTAAATTTTACCAACAAACTCATCAGTTAATAAGATTGAGATACAATTCAAGAAATCGATAATGGTATTTTTATTACTAGCATTTTTTATAATACTTATTCATGTTATAACTAACCATTTTAATACTTATTTTCTTTGATTTTTTTAATATAGTATTAGAAACAGACGAGCATACATGACGGTACGTGGCAACGTGAAAATTGTAAAACTTTATTGGTTGATACAAATTGATGTTCTTTTTTTCTTGATATATTAGTTGATATGATTTTAGATTGTGGTTTTACTCATGCAATAGATTATAATTGTTTGGGTTTGTAGTTGAAGTAACTTTATAAAGTTTGGTTTGTATTTTTGCTACATTAATATTATAGTTTATTATTATTTTTGAACGGTCAAATTGGAATCACTCACGGATCACTGGAGTATCATCGTGCCACCAGTGTTACCACGCGATCATATTCCACCACCAAGTCACCAATTCAGGAGGAAACTCATAATTATGAGAAAACCCCCCTTGTGAGATTCGAACCCATAAACTAATAGGACCTAAGTCTTATCTCACCACCAAGATGCCGCTGGGCTATAATGCCTTTGGCTATTTATAGTTTATTTAGCTTGACATTTTGTTAACAATTAAAATATATTAATTGCTCGATTCATTAGTATAGTTGATTCATTAATATGGTTTGGTAACCGTGTAATATTAAATATAGCTCATACTTGTTAGAACCCTTGGAAGATTAACATTGTGTCTTTTTGTATATATTTTATAGTTTGTACTAGTATAGGGACTAGTTTTGTAAATTGTTAGTTTCTTAGTTGCTAGTATAAATAGCTTAGACTAGAGAGTTAGTGATATAGACATGCAAATAGAGAGAACAGAAGGAGAGAGATAGAAAACAGAAAATAGAAGAGAGAAAAGAGAGAGCGATTGCATGAAAATTTTCAGATACAATTTACAGAGAATTCAAGTAAGTTGTTGAGAGTTTGTTGAGAATTGCTAACTGCTTTCTTACTCTTGTAATTGTCTTAGCTAT
>BJCM01061792.1:0-15178 GCA_018326385.1 Flaveria bidentis
GAGATTTGAAGTTGTCTGTTCTTTTAAACATTCTTAGAATCTCTTCAAACTCATATCCCCTGAACATAGCCTCATGATTTATTAGCTCTAAATTGGCTAGTTCCTTCAAATCATGTATCTCCAGGGCATTCACAAGAGCAGAGTACTCTGTGAATAATTGCACCAACCAGAGATCTTTTTTAGCATAAACATGTTCCAGTCACTATCATACTTCCAAGCAATAATCTTCTGATCAGTCTTGCCTTTGGGAGTAGACACACCTTTAATCATTTCTGCAGTGGTGAGTCCTTCTTGAAGTTTCAATTGTGAAGGCTCTGCAAACCACTCAAGATATCTTTGCAAAACAAGTGCCAAAGAGTCATGGTCTCTATGGGTGAGCTGCATGTCTTGTACTGATACTCTAGTCCTTGGCTTTTTACTAGTAATCTCCTCTTCCAGTTTCTTCAGCCTTTCTTTCTTCTCATTATTCAATCTAAGGATGGCAGCCCTTAGGGAATTAGTCTTCATATTGCCTAGCTTTCTCTTTGTGAACCATTGACCAGAAAGATAGTCCTTCATTTCCCTATTAGACATGTTGTAGGGATCCAGATATAATGAATAAGGAGTGAAGGTTTGTTTTGTCTTGGGGGATGATTTGAACAATGGAGCTTTGGGAGAAAATATCTTTTCATACTCAGTCTCATAAGTGGGGTCCAGCAGTTTATTTAATTTTTCTTCCTCTGCCTTCATTCTCTCATAAGTAATCCCAAATACTTCATCAGGGTCATATCCATGATTGATTAAAAACATGGCTTTCACCATCAGGTCCTTACTTTGGGCCTTTTCAACCATCTCTTGTACTAATTTCTATTACTTCATAGGGCTATCAACAGCTATTGGTTCACCAACCACATAGCCACCCTCAATTTCTCCTTCTTCTAGATCTACAAAGTCAGCCTTCTTTTTCATTTGAGCTTCAGCCTGTTCATGCTCTTCTAAAAATTCAGCAATGGCTGCAAGGCTTCTTGGATCATCTTTTTTCTTTTTCTTACTAGATTTTTCTTCTACCATTGGTCTTTTTCCTTTAGCCTTCTTTGATAAGTACTTCCTCCTCCTTGTATATGTTTGCATTCTTGGACCAGAGGAAGTTTCAGGCTGTTCAGCTTCTTGAGGCATTTTTTCCGCCTTTGATTGTTCTGTTTCATCTATATAGTAGCTGATTCTTCTTTCTCTTGTTGTTCTTCACACAGTCTTCTGATAAGTTCCTTTTCTTCTTCCGTTAGTGATACAACAGGCACTAATTGCATGCTTAATTCCTTCTCAATAGGAACAGGAGATTGAGGAATCACAACAATAGGTTCAGCATCAGTCCTCTGCTCAACTATAAAGTCCTAAAAGTCATCATCAATAATGAACTCTTCTACAGTGAAGCTATCATGAGCTTTAATCATGTCCCTAAATTCTGCCTATTTAGTGTGAATCTCAGCTGTTTTCTTCGTATAAACTACCATTTCCATGCTAGACTCATCTTGTTTTGTTTCACTTGTTTCTTCTGCCTTCTCAGTTTCAGAGAATCTCATCCTTTTAGCAGGAGGTGGGTCATCACTACTATCTCCTGATGTGCTTTCAACAGTAACTTTTTTATCACTATCTCCTTTTCTTTTCTCCTCTTTTGTCTTAAGCACACCATCTTTCCCCATTTCAGCTTCAACTTCTCTTTTGATTTCAACAAGCAGTTCCAGCTCATATACTCTTTTGTTTAGACTTTCAATCTGGTTTTGCAAGTCAATAATAATGTCAGCTTTCTCTTCAATCAATCCTTCTTGTTCTTCCATT
Source organism: Flaveria bidentis (assembly GCA_018326385.1). Classification (NCBI taxonomy): domain Eukaryota; kingdom Viridiplantae; phylum Streptophyta; class Magnoliopsida; order Asterales; family Asteraceae; genus Flaveria; species Flaveria bidentis. Next base: position 1,816 of record BJCM01061792.1, read on the forward strand.
GCAATGGTCTGAATAATACCAAATCTTCTAATAATACTAACAAGCTGAATAGCTAATGTGTCAACATGATCACTTATTTCATCCATGGATTGTTGGAGAGCAGCCTTTAGCTGTTCAATCTCCTTTTCCTTTTCTTTCTTTTCAGACTCATAATTCTCTTTCATCTCTTTCAACTCCTTTTCTTTCTCACCCAATTCTTGAAGTCTGTCTTGAATAATACCAAATCTTCTATTAAGTAGTCTTTCCATTTTGGCTACCTTTTGTAGTAGTTCTGAAATCAATTCATCCTTTTCATCAGGCTTGTTGACTCCTGATTCAGCATAACTTTTTTATGGAGAAGCCTCAGAAGCAACTTTCCTTACAGGCATCTCGCTTGGATGATCCTCCTCATCAGATGATGATTTGGATTTCTCTAAAGAGTTGGTAGAATCACCAAACTCAACAAGCTTAGTAGTAATAGGAGATGTTTAAGAAGGTGATATGGGTGAGTGATGGATTGGAGATATATGTGGAGAAATGATGGGTTGTGCTTGTGGTGATGAATTGGTGTTCTATGAGATGATGGTAATGGTGTTCTTTGGGGTGATGGTATTGGTGTTCTTTGGGGTGATGGTATTGGTGTTCTTTGAGGTGATGGTATTGGTGTTCTTTGGGGTGATGGTATTGGTGTTCTTTGGGGTGATGGTATTGGTGTGGGCATAAATGGTGAGGCCATATCAAAATCATGAACATAAGGTCTAATGTTAAGATCACCCTCTACATCCACTTAGGGTGACACTAACCTTTGTCCTTCATCCCTTGCTGGAACTTGCTCATCAGCAGTTTACTGATCATGAGCAGCTAGTTCTTCCTCTTGATTTGGCTTATCAGCAGGAGCCTCTTGTTCTTTAATATGTTCTTCAGGATTAATCTGTTAAAGCATCCAGGGTAACAGAGGAGAATAGGTTCCACTATAAAAGTTTCTAGGATCTCTCTTCTTGATGGACTTGTAAGACTTGGCATCATAATAAGGGAATCCATAACAGGGCCTTTAGGTACAATGTAAGGAAATTCTTCATTGATAAGACATTGTAGGAACCTTGGATACATCAGAAACATGTGTCTTTTTTCCTTCCTGAATGTTCGAGACTAGACCATTGAACACATAGGCAGACATGTTAAATGGCCTATTGGTGCATAAAGCACATATGGCTGATGATGTGATTACAGGAATATCATTCCATCTTGTCTTTCTCTTTGACAGGCAATGTTGGTAGAGATGAATCAGGAACCTCCATTGTAAGTCAACTAGGCCTTTCACAATCTGCTTGCCTTCATATCCTCCCTCATAACCAATGTTGGCAAAGAAGGTAGTGATTTCATCATCTTCAAGCTCTAGAGGGGTGTTTGCATCATCACCAAATTGTAGACACTATCTCACAGTTTGTTTAGTGATTGTTAGAGAATGGTCATCATTGATCCTTCCAGAGAGAGTTCTCTCACCATCTATCTCTGTCATTACAGCAGTACTCCAGAAAGACCTTATGAATCTCTCATAAATGACAGGTCTAACTGTGATTACATGAGCCACTCTTGTAGTAGAAATGAATCGGATCATATCTCTAAGACCTTCAGCCTCAGGTACATCAGGGTCAAGATAACCACTAACATTATGGAGCTTGCTCCAGGTGAGATTTGCCATGTACCCTGCATTAGAGGGATATGAGTTAGATTGATGAAAATATTTATTAAAATGTAAATCATACATCAAGCAAGTTTCATCAGTTTGACTTTTGATGGTCATAGATGATTGTTTGAAGATAATGTTCTATAGGAATCACTTCAAAACTTGATGTTATCATGAATAATCATTAATATTTTGTTTTTCATGTTTGGAGAGATAATATTAGATGTTGTTAACCTCTTATCAACTTTCAGTTCAAGTTGATTTCAACATTTTCAACTTTTGTTATGCTCTGTTCATATGATGAACATGATTTTGAAGTTTTCCTTGTCGATTGTTATTCTACTTAGTTAGCATGTTCATTAAAGTCAAAAATGATCATCTTTTCTTAAATCAAATCTGATTTTGAGTTTCCTTTATTGACCTAGGGTTCTATGTTCATTACCAGTTCAAAAGTCCGCCATTTTAGGTTACAAAATTTAAATACTTTCACCTTTTGTTTGATACTAATGTTGTAGAGAATAGAAAATGAGAACTGATTAGATGAAATGAATCTTAGAACTTAGATTATTAATGGTGATGATGATAGATGAAGAACAGTATGTTTTTCTCGTCGCACTTTAAAGTCTCTCAAATTGAAAAGTATTAAATCACCTTTTAAGTACTGTTACAAATACGGAAGAAGAAAATTTAAGAGCATTTGTTCACTGTAGCAAATGCAGCTGAACAGAAGTTAATCAACATTTGTTCATTGTAGCAAATGCGGTTGAACAAAGTTAACAAGCATTTGTTCACTATAGCAAATGCGGTTGACCAAAGTTTGTTTGGATTTGTTAACTGCACCAAATACGACTGAGTAAAATTCCTTTATCTACATTTACTTCAACAAATACCACTGAACAGTGAAGTTGTTTGTATTTCTTGATCATCATCCATGGTTAAAGAAGAGATTAAGCACTAGTTTATTCATTTTGAAAATACATGGAAGTGTTGATGTTACCCACATTCAAGAATGCGGATGAGCAAAACACAAATGCGGTAGTGAAAATGTCTTCCACATTAACAAATGCGGTAGAAAACTTTTGTCCATATTAGGCTCTTAATCAAACTTTTCATGTATACTTGTTTGATACAAATGAAGTAGAATAAAATCCTTATCCGCATTGGTTTCACTTTGTTATTAATGCCATAAACAGTTACCCGCATTGGTTATCTGCATGGGTTACCTTCACTCGCATTAACCAATGTACTTACCCGCATTAAGTTTTGAACTTAATCAAAACTTAATGTTTTTTTGGTTTTTCCTATTATGAAGAGTTGTCTTTGATTGAATTGTGTCTTATGAAGTTGTTGGTCGTTGTTGGGGTTATCAATTTTTGCTTGAATTAACTTGTATATTAGAAGTGATACAAGCTACCCATTGTTTGATTGATCTTGGACTTCTTATGCTTCCAAGTATCTGCATAAACTAAGATACTACGGTATAACTTCTGCACCAACACAGACAACCTCTTTTTTATTTGACTAGAAGTTTTAAGAAAGTAATTTATGATAGTGAATATCTATACAAACTGGTCAAAATTTTAAATTACCCCTAAAGTTTATATCCACATCTAGATAGAAACTTTGAGTATTTAAAACTTTTGAATATGAATTAGTTTTGATTTTTTTGTTTTTCTGATTCAAGAATGAAAAAGAAGTATACCTTTTGTTAGGATCATATCAATTTTACATTACACATGTGCATTCTTTTGTGATAAAGTGGACATGTTTATGAACTTATTGATTGAAGGTATGTTTGTCCTCTTAAACTCATACCTGGTGGATATTTTAATGCATGTGATAGTTATCATGTTTTGGTTGATTTGATTATTCAACATGTACCTCACACATAGAAGCATGGAATGATCAACCATCCTTATGTAACGCATTGTAGAACTTTTTCACAACTTTCTTGACCAGGTTACTTAAGTCACGAGATCTTATTTTCGCTGATCTTCATTGAGATTCTTTTACTTTGATCCTTTTCATGATGATCCATATTGAGATTCTTTTCACTTCACTTTGGAAGGTGATCCATGTTTGGATTCTTTGTTCATTCACATGGAATGCATTATTATTGTAGATTCATCCAATTTGGATGTGTTCTTCATTGGGAATCTTTTGGATCAATACATCTGCACTATGTGCTTGTTTCTTCGGGTCGCAAGCAAAATAGAGATGAAACTTGATCTAGGTGAACGAGATTCATAAAGTATCATTACCTTGTGTGTTTAGGTTACTACACACACATACACTTAGATAAACCAATACATACCTGTACTCTGAGATGAGAGTTTCACCATTGTATAAGACTTTAATTCATCACAGCATGTATCTTCTCTTCCAAGTTGAGCCTACCAACATATCTGGTAAGTCATGACAGTTTTTCAAATTTAAATTAAGCACAGTGAGTGATATAACGACTGTAATTATACCATTTCCCGTGTATCCTTTTCTTCATCAAAATTTACTTCTTTTTGTGATTTTCTAATATTTTTAAGTTGTTTTTGATGTTTTGAGTTTATTCAAGGTTAATCTTGCCAATTGATTGAACTAGATATTCAAACCTACTAGGTTCAAATGCCTTAGTGAATAAATCAGCTAAATGATTTTCAGTTGGAACTTGAATCGATTTGATTAACCCTTTTTTCAGTACAATCTCTCAAAAAGTAATATTTGATTTCAATATGTTTTCTTTTTGAGTGTTGAACTAGATTATTTGTAAAAAGATAACTGTTGTGTTGTTAATGTGAATTGGGGTATGCAGGAAGTTAAAACCATAATCAAGCATCTGGTTTTGAATCCAGAGAACTTGAGAGAAACAAGCTGATGTTGCAATATACTCAGCTTCTGTTGTTGAGACGGATACGTTTGTCTGCTCCTTGCACTGCCAGGAGACTAGTCTGGGACCAAGAAATTGAAAACCGCCAGAAGTGGACTTCCTATTGAAGTTGCATACTCCATAATCATTGTCAATGAAGGCATAGAGATTGAAGTCTCCTTCCTTTGGATACGATAAACCAAGAGCTGGTTTGCCCTTAAGATATCTGAATATTCTCTTGACAGCATTCACATGAGATTCCTTAGGGTTAGCTTGATATCTAGCACACACACAAACACCAAACATAATGTCTGGCCTACTGGCAATTAGATACATAAAGGAACCAATCATAGATCGATAGTGAGTCTGATCCAGTGATTTGCCTTCTGGATCAAGTCCGATCTTTACTTTAGTATCAATAGGTGTTCTGATAGACTAATAGTCAGTAAAGTGGAATTTCTTCAACATTGTTTCCACATATTTTGATTGATTGATGAAAATTCCATCTGCTGTTTCTTGGACTTGCACTCCTAAAAAGAATGTGAGTTCCCCCATTGCACTCATTTGAAATTTTGAATGCATAAGGTCTTCAAAGTTTTTATAGAGTTGCTTGTTTGTTAAGCCAAATATGATATCATCCACATATATCTGAACCAGCAACATATCTCTTCCTCTTCTCTTTCTGAAGAGAGTCTGATCAATCTTTCCTCTTTCATATCCATGTTCAAGAAGGAAAGATTATTGAGTCTCATACCACTTTCTTGGAGCTTGATGAAGACCATACAGGGCTTTGTCAAGCTTGTACACCCTATGAGGGAAATCAGGATCTTCAAAGCCAAGTGGTTGACTCACATAGACTTCTTCAGCAATCTTTCCATACAAGAAAGCACACTTCACATCCATTTGATAAATAGTAAACTTCATGGTTGCAGAATATGCAAGAAAGATTCTTATAGCTTCTAATCTGGCAACAGGTGCAAACACTTCATCATAATCAATTTCTTTTTCTTGTGTGTAATCCTGTGCCACTAGACTTGCTTTAATTCTGATGACAATCCCTCTATCATCAGTTTTGTATATGTACAGCAACCTGGTACCAATAAGGTATTGTCCTTCAGGAAGATCTACCAGTTGCCATACTTCTTGCTTCTAGAATTGTAGCAATTCTTCCTGCATTGCTTCAATCCAACTATTGTCTTGAAGTGCCTCTTTAGTGTTTTTGGGTATTGTTTGACAAAGAAAGCAAGAGAACAAACAGATGTTTGCAATACTTGACTTGTTTCTTGTCACCCTTCATTAAGTTCACTAATAATGCTTTCTAGTGGATGATTCTTGTGTATTGTAGTGGTTGGAATTGAGTCACCAGCAATTGTTACATCAAGATTGGAGACATTCAGATCATTATGGTGAGAGGCACCTTCATCTTATACTATTGGGAAGTTATGAAGATAATCAGACTCTATTTTAGTGACTACTTTAGCATTAGCAGCACTTTCATTGCTTTCATCATTTGATGTTCTTTCTGTTTCAACTGGAAGAGTTGCTTGCTTATGATTTCTGATTTTAGTTGATAGATCTTCTGAATGTGTTAGTAACAAGTTGGGTCTAGCTTCAGTTGAAACACTTTGATTTTGAGGTGGTTGTCTGACAGGATCAGCTTGGAGTGGAACATCTTCATTCCGTTGCTCAGTAGAGGTAGGAGGAATCAATGGAAAGTCATCTCTTCTTTCTACAACTGAAGAAGGTTCAGCTGAATGTAGGTTTCCTGCATCAGACAAGTGAAATTGATCAAAAGATTTTGTAAATGAGTCAATATCAAACAACTAGTCGGAACCATTTGTAGATTTGGGTAAAGAGTGTTCCTTGAATTGAACATTTGTTAATTCATCAATAATGTTTAATCTAGGATCAAACACTCTGTAAGCCTTTGAAACAGAAGCATAACCTACAAAGAATCCTTCATTAGACTTGGATGAAAATTTTCCTAAATAGTATCAGGTGTTTAATATTAAAACAGGACTACCAAATGACTTTAAAAAAACCAATAAATGGTTTTCTATGAAACAATAGTTCATATGGAGTCATGTTACTTTCTTTTACAATCAGAGTTCGATTTTGCACAAAGCATGATGTGTTAACTACCTCTGCCCAGAAGGTAATTGGTAGTTTTGCATCAGCAAGCATTGTTCTTGCTCCTTCAATCAGTGTTCTATTTCTCTTTTCAGCTACCCCATTTTGTTAAAGAGTTCTAGCTGCACTGAATTGATGAGAAATGCCTTTGGTTGTACAAAATGAACTCGTGTCTTCATTTTTAAAATTAGTTCCATTATCACTTATTATTGTTTTGATCTTATGATCAAGTTGTTTTTCAATTTTTTTCATAAAGTCTTTTATTATTTGGGATGCCTTATTTTTATGAAGTAAGAAGAAGACCCATGTGAATCTTGAAAAGTCATCAATGATCACCAAATAATACTATTCCAATACTCATAACATGAGTTGGTCCAAACAAATCCATATGAAGTAGCTTCAATGGAGTATTGTTTGTGTTCACCAGCTTTGGTTTGTGAGAAGATTTATGTTGTTTTCCTTTGAGGCACACTGAACAGTGATCAACAAAATGAAATTCTTTTTGGGGAAGACCAATGAAATGGTTTCCTTTGACCAATCTATTCATGTTTTTAAAGTTTGTATGCCCCAAACGTATGTGCCAAAGCTGAGACTCATCAGATGATGCTTTAGATAGAAGACATGTCTCTTCTATTGGTGTCATAGAATTCAGGTTTATTCTTCCACGGAGTCTTTAGGACAACCCATTCTTCAAAAATCTGAAATCCTGGTTTCAGAATGTAACAATGAGTGTCGGTAAAGTGAGTTGAATATTTCTTGTCACAGATCTGTGACACGCTTAGAAGATTGAAGTTTAGTTGTTCACAGTAGTTCACTCTATCAACGCTTAGCATCCTATTTGTCACAGATTCTTCACCAGTAATTCTTCCACCTTGTGAATCTCTTTTGAATGCCATAATAGTTCCTTGTATATGCTTGAAGTCATAAAGGAGGGAACAATCTCCAGTCATGTGTCGGGAACATCCACTGTCAACATACCATAAGCTATTAGACCTATATGGATGACCCTGCAAGTACATAAGAACTAATTAGAATATGAAACCCAAGCCATAATGGTCTTGGGTTTCCCGTTCCTATCCATGATGGTGACCTCTTGATACTTTCTTCTAAATTGTGATTTAGAGAGAAGTGTCCTAGGAGATTTATGATGATAATTTGATTGTGTCATCTCATCAACATCAACTGAAGAGTCAGAGGAGTAATGAAACCTTTGGTCTCTATTTCTTTGAAGAAATTTAACCCGTTTTTTATTATCAAATATTATTTTTGGTTTGGGAAGATCAAACTTTTGCTTAATGTTATGATGTTTGTTTCTTTGAATCTTTCACAATTCTTTCATGTGACTCCTGTCATTATTTGATCTAGACATCCTAGATTGATTGTTATGAAAATGACTTCTGACAGTGGGTTTCATAGATAATGTTGTTGAGATGGGTTTGTTTTGGGGAATTCTTAATCCCTTCTGATTGAAATAACAATCAGATGTATTGTGATTGTTTATATGATAGACTGAACAGTATTTATTGAAATAGCAGTTTTTAGTGAAATGATTGTTCATGTCATAGATAGAGCACTATTGATTGAAAAAGCACTCTTCTGTTTTGTGATTAAACATGTAACATATTTCACAATACATGTGTTTGTTTCTTGAATCTGACTTGACCTTTTCTTCTTTTATTTTGTCAGCCAGTTTATGATTGTGCTCTCGATAAGCTTGCAGTTCAGTAATGCATTTATCATTACAATGGTTAGATTTTACCTCAAATGGCATGGGAGATGGACCATTATTGATGTGAGCCATGAGAGCATGATTCTGGAATTGAGGCTATACTTCCTCTGCATACATAGTCCAATCATATACTCCATCTTGCTTAATAACAAGAGCATTTGAAGATGACTGACTACTTCCATGAGCTTGATTAGTCAGTTGAGGCAGATTCTGATAAGTTTGTTGGTGTTGTTAATGATGATATTGTTGTTGGTGATTGTTGGAGTGAAAGCTTGTGCTTAGTTGTGAAGATGACTGGCTCTGAGAATTTCTTTGAAAATTGTTTGTTCTTCTGGGAGCATTACATTCTCTAGAGAAATGGTCAGTCATGCCACAATTGAAGCACTTCACCTTGGATTTGTCATATCCAAGTTTGGTGTTTTCATTAAGGCTGAGCTTTCTTCCTTTTCTGAACAACTTCTTGGCTCTCATTGCAATCATAGCTATTTGCCACTGTAAATCCATTTCTACCACATCATTTGGATCCAATTATGTCAAGTCTTCCTGGATCAGATAAGCAGAAGTGAGTCTGCCTCCCAAATAAGCTTCAAAGCTAGTAACAAAGGCATTGTAAGTTGCCTTTTGTTCTTCTGATCTTGTATCATCAGGAGTATTTGAGGGAGTTGCAGAGAACCCTATTGGTTGTGATGATGTTGATGGCTTGTTAGTTGGTGGAGCTGTAATGAAACCTGTTGTCTTCACTTGATCTCTTGAAGAAAGAAAATCATCATCCTCAGTAGTGAAAGCATTTTCTATAGTGTGGGTATCTCTAGGAAATTTGTAAGCTTCAATAACTCTAGGTCCACCAAGATTTCTCTTATCAAGTTCAAGTGCTTCTATCTTAGCAATCATGATATCCAAGGTGGTACTCTCTAAATCAAGAGTGTTTTTCAGCATCGTCATATTTTGTTTCCAGCTTTCTAAAAGACTGTGAAGCATCTTCTTGTTAAGTTCTTTGACTTTATAGGTTACCCCTATGATATCTAAGTCATTTACCAACTGCATAAATCTATTTAGTTGTTTACAGATTGACTCTCCCTTGGAGTGATGAAAGGTTTCATATTGATTAACAAGCTTATCCTTGTTAATTTTAGCAACTTCACTACTGCCTTCACATATTATCAGCAGTGCATCCCAAACAGCTTTTGCAGTTCCATACTTTTCTAATCTTTTTAGCACATCCATTTTCAGTGCTTGAGTGAGCATAGAATAAGCTTTGAGATTTACTTTTATCTTTTATAGTCATCATCATCACGTGTGAGATCCTCAATAGGAATTCTTATGGTTTTGTACATTGCAGCTTGATCTGCAGAAAGAGTCACTGGAATGTGAGGGCCTTTGCATATTGAAATCCAGTAGTCTGGATCTACACCTGTAATATAGTTCATGACTCTGATTTTCCATAGCTTAAACTCAGATTTGTGTTTAAGCATGGGTGGTTTTAAAGTATGACCAAGTTTAGAGAAACTATGTGAATCTATTTTAACTAGTTGTTGTTTAACTTTGCTATATACCACTTAGTTTGATTGTTGGGTTTAATTTAGCCCAAATAGTCCAAACAGTTTTATGTGTAACAAGATCTGAAGCTGTTTATATGTTTCTGTTGAAATGACTGTTCACGACTTTGTTCTTGAATTTCACTACAAATGAACAGTGACCGTTGAAGAGATTTCTACAGTTTACTAATTAGAGGTAGTAGAACACTCTATTAGTAGCTCAATCCCCAGATCAATCGAGTTCTGTTCAGATCTAGGCAGATCTGAAAAAGAACCGAGAGCCAAAGCTCTGATACCAATTGACTGGGGTTGTGAGATTCATATTCTCACAAGGATCGAATATGATGATTGAGTTAATGATTGTATGACGGAATCAAACAATCAAGAAACATTAAATGCAAGAAATACTCATAAATGCACTTTATATTAATGAAGGTGATTGGTTACAATGAATGCTAGGGTTTGAGCATTAAACAGTAACAATACACCTTGATAACATAAGACTAAAAAAAATATTCTGATTGTCTATCGACGGTCACCTCAAATACGAGGTTTTCTATTCTATTTTATAGGCTGACAAGATGTCTTTTTACAAAATGACTAAACTACCCCTAACCTATACATTAGAACTAGTCTAAGTCTTCATCAGCATTTCTTTTGTTCATCCGCATTGACTAATGCAGATGTGTTGAAGTTGATCAGCATTTCTTCTTTTGTCTTCGGCATTAGTGTTTGGTCATCAGCATTGACAAATGCGGATGAACAAACACTTATGCGCATTTGTTTTCGGGCATCAGCATTAGTTAATGCTGATGTACAAAACTTGTCAGCATTTCTTTTAGGTTATCCGCATTTGTTAATGCGGAAGAACAAACAATTGTCAGCATTTGTTCAATGTCTTCCGCATATACAAATGTGGTTAGCCAACACTTCTCTTCTATGCAGATTCTTCATCCGTATTAATACTTCTGACTTGTGGGATTACTAGCAAAACAACCATCAACTCACCAATTGAATTAGCATGTATAATCCTTTCAGGGTCCAACACAGATTAAGTTTAAGTGAGTTATCATGATTGTTTTATACTCATAGTCTATATGTATGGTAAACTAAAATAAACGACAATACCACAATATGCATTATGTTAATAGGATTATGATTGGATGCATTTATAGTTGATGGGTGTGAAAATCCTTGGGGAGGAGGGGGGCGAATTCATTAGGCTGTAATGCTCAACAGAGTGAATTGCCCCTAGGTTAGTATGTCTATGTGATGCACCCATACCCATGTGACGATCAGAGGGATAATATCCAGAGGGATAATATCCATTGTTAGTGAGTTGTTATGGAAGTCATGGGACTCTGGCCAAAATACAACCCATATTATGATGCATAATAGCCTTCTTGTTTATAAACTATGTTTCATTCGTATTTTAGTACACTTGTGCCGGTGGTTGAAAGATTTTTGAGCTATGAGGATAGTCATCTTTGATGGGCTTAGGAAGCATAGAAACACTAAAACTAGTTATTTTGCTTTTGTTGATTATCAATTATGCATTTCCACCTGTCCTAGCAGGTTGTTACACAAAAAATAAAAACAATGATGTAGACATGGGAGGTAATATAGAAAATGGATGAAAAGAAATTAAGCTGAACCATATGGACGGAAATGCTATTTTATACTTATTTTGTTCAGTTTGATTACATTTGATCATTAATATATATCATTAGTACCAATAATATTTTATATAACTATTAAAAAAATATTTAAAAATCAAATATATAGTCACGCCCTGCTTATTTTTATGTATATTTCGATAACATTATATTCAAAACAAAGCAATATCACATATTATATTTTTTAGATTATTTTATTCTTAAATTTAGTTTTGTTTTCCTTATATACTTTCTGATAAATAATGTTTCATAAAATTTTATATATACCTTTGAGATATTCCAATGTTTATGTACGTACTGATATAATATTATTAAATAAATACCAAGCCCTGTGAAATATATTTAAACTATTTTTAGAAATAATTACCCTCGTCAACCAAGGTTTTAAGATCACAAATAGCAATATCATCACATCTAGAACAAAACATGCTCTAACCTCAACTACAACAACCTTAAAGGCAACCTACACTGCAGCAACAAAAAAAATCTACAAAACATGTTCAATGTGTGTCTAAGAAAACACTTCATACCAAATAGACAATAACCTTATATGAACGAATGTTCATTCATTCATCTAGATGCCACCGATGAATGATTTGCAAAGAAAAAAATATCACCTGCTACCTACAGTTCCAAGTTCATATTCAAGGTAACGTAACTTTTTAACTCGTAACTTTATATTTTTGTTGATACAACTTTTATTTAAATAGCTTTTATAAAACATTTTTATTATATTTTCTATTTTGTGACTATACAAAACCTATCTTAACGCATGGAATAATTCCATTAAGTTCACTCAAAAGAGAATTTGGAAAGCATTTTGGAATATCCACCATACACTTTGAAAGTCCGTATCTAAAAACTAATGTGTATTGTTAATTCATTTCATGAGTATTTCGTCTATTTATATGCATGCCATCTGGTTTACTTTTCGCATTTTTCCATTTTAAATCATACTTTAAGTATGGTGGAGTTTGGAAACTTTAGAAAATTCAAAGAAAATAAAGTCTATGATAATGTTTTGAGTTAAATATTCTTATATATATATATATATATACATATATATATATGGGGAGATATTAAATGAAAACTATATTTATAAATAAAAATCGTAAAAAATATCACTACTCAATCATATAATTTATAATTGATTTAACTTTTAAATTATTTAAAATAAATTTAAGTGAATTTTAACCTTATTTTTTGAGGTTATTATATATTTTTTAAATTAAACTCTAATGAACAATGATGATAGCGAAACGACTTACGTATACATACATAACGTGTATAATTTATATGTACATAACTCTTAGTTTTACACATGGTAATACACATTAACACCACAAGTTATATTTATAACTACACAGATTATGTTGATAATTATGTACTGAATAATCACGTAAGTTATAAGCACAACACATATACATTTTTTATATGTTCTTTTAAAAAAGTATACCAATACTATACTCATATTAAAGTGGATAAAATGCTTGTTTTATGCTATATCTTTTTTAAAAAACAAATAATATCATATGAAAAAGTTATATGTGTTTAAAAAAACTGGGGTCTTAAAAAAGTCAATTATAAGCTATTTTTAATTATACCCCTCCAGGCACATCTTGCTTCATTATTCCATTTTAAATCTAAAGTGTTCATCTCTTAGATCAATGGTGCTCGTTACTTCGTATGCTTCACACGAATTATAGGCTTTGTACTGTAAACTTTTCATATATATATATATATATATATATATATATATATATATAT
>BJCM01061794.1:0-56154 GCA_018326385.1 Flaveria bidentis
AAAGCATTCATGGAAGTCTGCAACTGAAAAGGCCATGGGAGTTAAGGTTCATGATGACCCAAAGCTTTTAAAGAAGAGTTTACAGAAAGAGAAAAAGAGGCGTGAAAAAAGTGCAGGGAAATGGAAGGAGAGGGTGGAGACTCAGGAGAAGATGATGGAAGAGAAACAAGCAAAGAGAAGAGGTAACATAGAAGAGAGGGCTAACCAGAAGAAAATGAGAAAGATTGCTAAGAGAGAGAAGAAGCTTATGAGGCCTGGATTTGAAGGCCGGAAAGAAGGATATATAGGTGAAAAAAGTGATTAAGGTGCACAAAATTCATCCTTCCTTGGATTTTTCTTGTAGCTTTTTATAGTTGTTGCTTCTATTAGTATTTTGCTTCAACCTTTGAATCTTACGTTGATTATGATGATTGGAGTTTTGTTTCTTTTTTTAAATATAATGTTGTTTGAAGAATTGACAATATCATCTTGAAATCAGTTTCTTCTTATGTCAGAAGAGGGCAACCGGCAATAATTGTGTCCCATTTTTATCTTTTAATTTTTTTTGGTGTATGCCAGTTTGCTTCTTGTAATTGATACTTCATGTTGCTTTGTCATGCTTTACAGCAGCTTCTGTATTTCTTATTGAGTTTCAATTGTGGGAATTTATTTTAGTAGAATGATGTGTTGAAGTCATGTGTTTTTTTGTGAACTCTTTCTGAAAAATGGACAAGGTAGTCTAGTTTAATAGTTTTTAGAATTGTTATGGATTTAAGTTTGTATGTTCTCTACTTCTCTGGGACACCATGGTAAGTTGCATTTTGGTTCGACTAGTTCACGAGTTTTGACACAAAAGTCTATTTATGTAACCGACACAAACAATAGGCTGAGTTCTTCAATCAAAATGTCAACAAGTCCATTACTTGTTTAGTCGTTTTAGATCATCATTCGTTTGTGGAAGTCTGAATTCAAGTGGATAGAAATGCTAAAATTATAATCACTTTATTACATCCTTGTGGGATTAGAAGCATGAAGAGGGCTTTTTCTATATTAGGAAGTAGGTTAAACACCCGCGTGATGGCTTTGACAATTCAAACTCTAGATGTTGCTATTAAAGAATCAAGTATGCAATTGTGAATTACACCTAGGAACCATTCTTGGTTGTTTACTTGTTTTACTCAAGTCACTGTAGTTTACAACATGATGTCTAACGTGTTTGGTTCGTGATACAAACTTTTTGGTCAATCTTTTTGCCAACTAGATGGTGCCAGAGGCACGTTGCGCCATGGTATCTTCATTGTTCGTTGCGATTGGTGTTTGTAAATTAACATTAAACGTTTACAAAGTTTGGCCATGTAAGGGCTATATGCCAATGACTATGATACGAGCCCAGATCCTAATCAGATGGGTCAATGGGTCTGTGTACCTGGTCAAAGTGGTCAGCTGCATCATGGGGTTAGTGGCTGAGAAATAGGAGCAGTTACAGCAGTAGGATGGCAGTAGAAATAGGATGCTATAGGATTAATTCGATGATGTCTTTGTTTAGTTAATCAAAAGTAGGGTTTCTAAACCTTGTAATCGGAGATTACCCTGTTCGAACAGGGCTCTATCTGTACTTTTTATTTGAAGTTAATCAAGCCGACTTTTTGGGTTCTATCAGACTAGAATTTGCCTATGTGAGGGCTATACGCCAATTCTTCCGTTACATGCATTGGATGTTCAAAATAAGCTTGTGGTCATTTGCATTATGTTTACTTGATGTCAAAAGCTTGTGTTATATAGACTCTCAAGGTAATTGTTCTTCATCTGTTGTTGTTGGTTATCAGGGTATTGGATTCTTTTGGGGTCACTAATGCCTGCATTTTAAATTGTTGGTTATGTTTTGAAGTAATCCTGAATGCAACCCAATAGACTCGTTTGACCCATCTGAACTATCCCTTTCCTATTCAACATGCTAATCCCAAATCAACTAATGAACAAATTAGCTTACGAGGTCGGTTTTGTCTAAGTAAGTAATTAATCTTTCTTTGTATGAGGGCATAATCACTTTCAATATGCAAATCCAAACCATGCACATGTAACACATATATTGATGGTTATGGTGTCACATTTTCTAATACGAAGGTGTACTACACAATAGGACCCTTTGTAATCAAAGATAAAAAAAACCTACTTATCAGAGGCTGAAAGTTAGTTTGGCAGTCAAACAGGTCAACTTCAGCATGCAAACTCTAGTTTTCATTCAAGCCTTTGTAAGAAACATAATTGGTCTCTGAATAGATTCCAAAGAGAAAATAAGCATTAAAAAATAAATCAAAACTACAATGAACTAAAATGAGAATTCTTGGTCTTTGCTGCAACATATATAAAGAACAACTTAATTATTGAAGTAAATAAGCATTGAATGAAAAAGTAGAAGTAGCAACTTCGAACAACGTCAAACCTAGCATGAAATTCAATATCTAATTGAAGAAAATATAAAAATTAATAACATATAAACTATCTTCATAAAATGAAAGAGCACATCATGGAATCAATGATCTCAAGAAACGTATAACCAAGAGTACAAATGTTGTTGATATTAAGAAAAGAGTATAGGATACCTTACATTTTTTTATGGACATTAAGCAATCTACAATCTTTCAATATCTATTTCTAAACTATAGTAACTCCTTGCAAATAGCAGCAACGTATAAACGATCTGTAATGGCTAAAAGAAGAACCATTGAGCAAACGAAGTACGCATATTGAAAAATAACTAAACAAACACACCTAATTGATATATACAATGATGATTGCACGGACTAATTAGAGGAAATACATTCCCCACTTATAAATAGACCGAAAGATAAATTACTAATTGAATATAACTATAATATCATCTTAAACATAAGACAATCTAAGACAGATAAGATAATAAAGATAGTAGAAACAATGTTAAAAGTTTTCGTTAAAAAAAGTGTTAATAGGTGGACATGAATTTGTTTTATTCTAAATATATTATTTTAAACTGACCATGTTTCACCTTTTTTGTATCCTCTTGTGCGTTTTACTTGTTTAGTTTGTTAGAACATAACTCGTTTTTCAAAAAAAAAATTGTGACATGGTTGCGGACAAGATAATTGATTTTGTAGATCATCTTAACTTCGCGAACCTGCGTTTTACTTGTTTAGTTTGTAAGAACATAACTCATTTTTTTAAAAAAATTTATGACATGGTTGCGGACAAGATAATCAATTTTGTAGATCATCTTAACTTCAAGAACCATAAGTTACAAACAAAGTACTAGACATAAAAAAACAAACTGATTACAAAAAAAATAGTTGTTGAATACGTAAGAACAAGAAACACTTTCATACTTCCTCGCGCGGAACTCATTGCATGTAGAAACCAAACTTTATTAAGATACGGCTCATCGGTGTGATTAGGTCCTTACCTGTTTTGAGACCTAGACGAATACCTATACCGAGACCAAAACACAAACAGGAAGCTAGAGCTATTCAAACACATAAATAGGGTTCGGTTTTGCTTTTATGGGCTTTAGGTTTTTTAAATGAGCTGGAAACAAGCTTGATCCACTTAGCTTTAGTCTTATGGCCCATTCCATGACAACAATACTAAACCTTAACCATTCACTTCTTCTCTTCTTTTTCTCTCCACATTGATTTCTTCTTGCCACTGGTAGTGTGATTAGCTTTCTGTGTTAACTGTTATACCTTTTACTTTGTTTTTTATGATTCCCTACTGGCACTTCTGTTGAAACATTTTGTTATATTGTCTATAGCTTTAATCTGCTTCTAACAGTCCTTAATTTGCAGTGTAAGATCTTATCCGCTAATCATAAACAAAGTTCCATGTGTGTTGTGTTATAAATTGCTCAATTAACAATTGATTTTGTAGTGCGATTTATGCTTACTGCTTCTGCTTCTGCTGTTTCTTGTCTGTTTCGCGATCTACAGAATATCAATGTGTGGTTAAGTATTTACATTAAGAGTAACGTGATTGTGAATGAATAAAACGAAACTTGATTATTTGTTCTCTGTTTCGCGATCTACGGAATATCAATGTGTGGTTAAGTGTTTACATTAGAACTAACGTGATTGTGAATGAATAAAACGAAACTTGATAGCTGTTAGCTGAGGCAATTTCAATACAGAAAAAAGATGTGATCTTCATTTTGTTTCGTACAATTTCACCAGTTTACGAAGATGTGTTATTTCTATTTTTGAATGGTTTAATAGGTTGTCTACATCATTGATCTAGATAGAACGGAAAGTTTTACTGGCTTTTCTTTTACAATTTTTGAGTAGAGCATGTAAATATTTACAGTCTACTGATCTAGGATGATTTTTTTTATCTATGCCATGCTAACTCACTTCTTTTTCTTTCCAACAATAATCATTAATGTAATATGAGTGCTTAGTCCTGGGCAATACAAATCTCTGGTTATTGTAAATGTTAAACTTTTACTTATGTCTACCTTAATTTCATCTACATATGTTTGATGCTACCACTTTTGTTGAAACAATGTGAAAAGATGTTACTGGATCTTATGCTAAAAAAACAGATTCTTTTTGTTTACAACAAACCATTACTAAGCATGAAACCTTTTTTTTCTTCAAAATAAGCTTACGTCCGTAGAAAAGAAAGTATGATTGTAAATAAAATTGTTTTTACAAGCTTAATCTTAACTTTAAATAAAAAAGAAAAATTGACACTTTATAAATAGTTGAGCTACATTATCACCATAAAGTACCACAAATCCAACTATAGAAAGTAAGATTACAGCAACAGAACATCTATAGAAAAACAAGCAAACTCAACAAGACAAAACACAACTAACCAAAATTCATCTTTATAGCATGGAAAGTATTTGGATCAGAAAGATGTCTGATTTTATGTTGTGGCTGTGGATTTAGACAACGGGTACTTGCATGGGCATAGGCAAAGGTTCATCAGCAAGAACAAGCGGAGGCCTATATTCCTCAACTTCTTTGGGTGGGAGTGCAACCACATCATCCTTTGGCATATGAATGACAACATTATCAGGTAATGGTGTCTTCGGCCCAAGCTTGCCAGTTGGGTCCCAGTCGAGCATGATCTTAACCTTGATACCAAGAACACCCTATGTGTTTTAAACAAAATACACAGATTTCAGTGATTTCTAGATTATTATGTCAGCAACACCTTAAAAGTTTAGAACTTATTTCCTCAGAGGGTAAACAAAGGGTAACCTGTCTAAGAAGCACATGTCTGACAGCAGAGTCAATATACTCCTTGACTGGTTGACCAGAGGAAACCATGTACCCGTCCTTAAATTTCATTGATTTTGCACGCTGAGCCCTTAGCTTTCCGCTAACAATGACCTAAAAATATCGAACAAAGAGTGTTAGCTTATGTTACAGTTTCTCATTAAAGACAACAAAACGATAACCATATATTTACATACCTCACACCCTTTAGCTCCATTCTCCATAACAAACCTTAAAACACCATAGCAAGCCCTAAAAACATGAAACAGACCATCAGTTGATAAATCTTATCAAAAAGCCCAAACTGCTTATTACGCCCATTAAGAAAAAAATGTTTAAGAAACCTGCGAACAGCAAGGCCTCCAAGAAGCTTGTAACGTAGTGACTCGGCCTGTGCAATGGCACAGAGACCTCTGTTGTTAACCCTTTCAGCATAAAGCTCCACACTGTTTTCAGGAAATTTAAATCTCTTCTGAACAAGTGATGTCAGCTCCCTTATTCTCCTTCCCTTCTCACCTAGATAATCATTAATCAAGTTTAAAAATCCATAACCATGGTGCTATAACATTTAGAAAAAAAGTAAATCAGATTAAAAACTTAACAGAAATTTACCAAGAACATTTTGGGTACGGGTAGCCCTGATTATAATCTCTGTACGCATAGGTGTAACCCTGACTTCAACACCAGAGTACCCATCCTCTGCAAGTTCTCTGGTGAGAACCTCATTCAACTCGGCAAAGAACACACCATCAGCTACAAACTGATATGAAAGAGTATATTACAAAATGATCTATATGAACGTGTGTATATATAAACAATATCAATTTTAATGGCATTTGATGACACTCACCTTTCGCTTTTTGCTCAATTGAGAAGCCATTTTTGTTAGCAGACTTTAGAAGCCGAAGAAGACTGATGCTGAAATTGGATATCAGAACTCAAGTCACTATCTGACCTTAACATTCAAGCAATTTTTCAATTTGATGTTCTTTCTAACATAATACCAAACAAGAACATAGCTGATTATCCACACATTAACTTGTTATTTCTCATTAATGTCCCAAGGAAAGAAAATCAGTGAAAAGCTATAAACAACTGCACATTAATCAACTATGAACTTAGCAAACATTTATATGTTTCTTAACATAATTCAATCGGGCATCCATTAAGTACCCTACTTCAAATCGAACGTCAATTAGACATTTGCATACGTATGTGTTGCATCATGTGTTCATCGATCAAATTACATCCTTCAATAATGTTACTGATTGGGTAATTTTATCAAGCAGTTGGTATTCAAATTTCAAAAAAATATAAGACAATCGTTATCTAAAAACATTAGTTATCGATGTTCTACTCTAGATCATAGCATTAACGTAGCAGATCGACATACAAAAACAGAACAGTTTCAGCATCACTACCAGAAGAAATAGATAAAAATTAAAATTAAAATTAAAAATGGAAAAAATAACAGAGTCATGATAGTTTACAAGCAGATAAGATAGCATGAAAACAATGGAAATCGCACCTCAAAGCGAAAATGTTAAAGGAAGATACGGCGATGGAGATTGGAGAGAAGCAAGAGTGAAGAAAAAGGGTAGGGTTTCATATTGTATTCATTTTGATGGGCCTCTAACCCAAACTGTTGTGATCTGGGCCAATCCGGTTTTGAGCCCATTTTTCCTTCAAAATAAAGATCGTACCACAAACACAAACCCTTGAATCATATCATTGATTGTTAGTTATTATACAGTCCCTATATTCTAACTTTTTTTCATGACACAAACCCTTGAATCATATCATTGATTTGTTAGTTATTATACAGTCGTTATGTTCTAACTTTTTATTCATGACGATAAATGTTTAATTTTGTTTCGAAACACAGGTGATATCATAACTGGGTCTATTTATTTGTTTCTCATCTAATATGATACCTTAATTTTTTAGAAGAAAACCTACTAACCGAAAAACCTTTTGATTTAACCTGAATGCTTTTATTAAATGAGATTTGAACTTAAAACATTCTTATTTTTAATTGTCGTGGATAGTACCTTAGTCACTTGGTCTAATGATCATTGGTACAAAATCTGGTTACAACCATGTTTTCCTAGTATATTCAGCAAAAAAATATCTTTGTCAGTTGGTCACACATTAATCTTCACTAATAAAACAAATTGGTTACAGTCATACGGTCATATTTTTGTATGTTCACGTCATTTCAACATAGCCTCCATCTAAAATTGTCTACTTGTCATCATCAAACTAAACTTACAACTTTAGGTAAAAAAAAATTATTTTCAAATGAGTTTTCTTAATAAATGCTCATTTACTATACTAATCATTTAAATTGTTTTTAAAAGTAAGTAAATCATTTCAATAATAATATTTTGATAAGACTTAATTTTTTTAAACACAAATTAATTTCTATATAATCATTGTTAAAAGTAAAATATTTTAAAAATGTATATAAAGAGGTTTATGGATAATTATAAACAGTAATTATCTTTTTTATAATTTTTTTATAACTTAAATATATTTGTTATGTATAATAATTTTATTAATTTGTTATCTATAACATATATTAGATTATACATGTATATAGTTTATTATATAATTTTTTTATTATAACCGTATAAATCTAGTAACAAGATACATTAAAGTCATAATCCACTTAAAGACGTAAATATAAATAGTTCGGAGCGAATATTTGTTCATCATTTTCTAGGCTAAGAGGTCATTTTTGTCCCTTCTTTGATAAACATTGTATCAAACACTTTTATTATATGAATGAAAATGATTTTATCCACCAAAGACTTTCTTATATTACCATACTCATCACCTTTATTAAAATATGGTTTCATCTACAATAAGAGAACATTTTATATTTCACCCGGTGTTTCAAATCGTTAAAACAAATCGAACCATCAAAACCAAAGTAAGCCGGTCGAATGGCCGGTTTGAGATCCGAAGGGTTTCATTTACGGTTCAGTGTACACCAAACCAATAATTTCATTCCTGTATACATTATAATCATAGATCATATTTATCATTTTACAATTGTAATACAAATTAATGATTTAGAAAAAGAAAAAAAAATTAAAAGTTAATTCAAACCACAAACACATCAAAACCAAACCTTTAAATGCAAACCGGTTAAACTGACTGATTTCATCAAAACCATAGTTGGCACTTTAGACCAAATTATTCGCCTAGCCCTGGAAAGAAAACTTATATAAAATGGACACCACAATACATACATACATACATACATACAAAGTTTATAAAAAATGAAGCTCCTACAAAACCCAATATCCATCCAACCAGAACAAGAACATACAATGATACAATGATATGTGTTCTGTCTTGTGAGAACAAACACAACCAAAATTCATACAAACAGATTTTTTAAGATAAAAAGCCCAAAGCAGAGACAGAATATACTCTAATAGACTTGAGTGACCTTGCTTGCCAGGACACGCTCACGTCTTTCGATGTAATCATACGGAAACCAGCCTGCTTTCCCTTTGCATTCACCTTCCGCCCAACCATTATCTGACACCTGTAAACATTAACAATATATAAAATAGAACCTCATATATAAAAAGTAACAACCAATACAAATAGTAGT
The DNA here is from genome assembly GCA_018326385.1 of Flaveria bidentis. Classification (NCBI taxonomy): domain Eukaryota; kingdom Viridiplantae; phylum Streptophyta; class Magnoliopsida; order Asterales; family Asteraceae; genus Flaveria; species Flaveria bidentis. Next base: position 8,860 of record BJCM01061794.1, read on the forward strand.
AGTAAATAGTAATACCCAATATTTTGAGCTGCATACCTTTCTGATAACAACGTAATCACCAGATGATAAACTGAGCTCCACGTCAGACACTGCATTATATGTAAACATAGCCTGGAGCAGAGGTTATGTAGAAGTCCTTATTAGAAATGATTTAATAACAAAAACAATATATAAGTAAGTTCATTAATTAAAAAGATAACATGTTAAGAAAATGATTACCTCTCCTAAAAAATAATCAACCTCGTAATTAGAACCATTTTGCACTGGAGAGGTAGATCTGTTATTAACATTGACTTCTTCATATGGTGGGGGCGGAGGTGCAGATGCAGGCATCTCCACAGTTGGAGAAGGAGCTGCTTCAATTCGTTGACGCTCCGATGCCATCTAACCATTCACAGACCATGCCATTGAACATGATTAATTAATCAAAAGTCGAAAACAAAAATCTTCTATTAAAGCTTTTGGAGTTTGGGTTGTGTCAATACAATCAAAAGAAGGTTAAAAAAAAGGAACTTTTTGCTTTGAAACAGAAACAGAAACAAAAACACAAACATGCTACTCACATAGGATATACTGCTACCAAGTAAGATTCAACTTATTGGTGTTTGGTTTGTAATTAGGAATCACTATATGTATGATGGAAGGGGAATATGAATGAGAGTAGATTAATAAACCCAAATCCCTTGACAGGTTTATAAATACACCTATAATGTGGGTTTGATATCCATTTTCAATCCATACATTATTAAATATTTGTGCAAGTAAGATTGCCAAGGATCATACCATAACCAAACCAGGCTTAAATCTGGAACTGTCTCTCCTTCAAGCACTTGGTATTTAAACCTTGCATATAACACTTGGCGTGAGCAACCTACCAGCTACATGTATGGTATTAGATTTTGATCCAAAAAATGTTTGGACCATGTTCCACTCAAATTTGAGTCATTTTTTCCTGCCCAAAGCATCTTAATACTAGAGTCTGTTTCCTTTTATGTTATAGTATAGGTTCAAACTACTTTCTCTATAACTTCAATCACTTTTTAACTCCTGAATTATACCGCTCTACTCAGTTCCTGCCAGCTTTCTATCACTAACCTACTTCTCTTTAATGCACATTACAACCACATAACCCCCTCTCTAAAGTCCTAATTTTGTATGCACACCCAGTCTAAATCTACAAATATGAAAGATAAGCATGTGTTGGCAGACAATAATGACATGGTTAAGACCACTATTTGTCAATATTGTTAAAAAAGGGGTTAGGCTTAGGTTTTTTAAATTGCTTGGGACGAACCAGGGAAGGCATAGACGAAATCACAACTTTCTTTTACTCTTTAACTACGCGCACATGCATGTGTGTGTTATGATCCAAAATAAATATATAATCTCTTCATATGCCAATGTTAAAAGAAAAAGATGAGTAGATGCAAAGGGTGTTGGGGCAATTGCATACCTCCCCTTCAAGATGATCAAGAATCTGAATAACCTTCTGGTGGTAAGCACGTTCTGATTCAATCTATCAAAATCCATGTTTCAGATAACATATCCTAACATGTGAAATTTATATAATTCATTAACTCATTAAGTGGAAAAGTTTTACCATGGAAATAAGTCTTTGCAGTGTCATGTTTTGCTGTTGAGCTTCAACTGCAGCCATTGCTGACGCAGCTTCCTTGCCCAGCACTGCCATGTTGGACTTCAAATCTTGCAATTTTGTTTCCGCTGCTTCGAGTCTTGAAAATAGGTCAGGATTCCCACTTCCATCTATCACTTTTGCTTGTCGTTTAGAAACTTCAATAACCTATCAAATTTTAATATTATATATTGAACAGAAATAGAACTCTTAAAGCTTCTAATTTACAAATAAAACACCTGTGCTTCAGCTTCTTGTCTCATTCTGTCATAACGCTGAGCAAGATGCCTAGCATCTTCAAGGGGAGCTCCCATTACCATTGCTCTTAATGGCTCTGCAACCTACACAATTTGATAGTAAAAGGGGCAATGAAATAATGATTTCTTTTGTATGGGAAAAAGATAAAATTTATTCCAAACCTGTGTCCCAAAAGATTTCAACAGATTTCCTCGTTCCTTTTCCATCTGGACACGAGCTCGTGAAAAGCTGACTGCAGCTCTTGATAGTGTATTTCCACTAGTGCATGTATTCTCAGTACCATATTTTCTGCTATCTTCGGACAATTTAGTTCCTGCCAAAAGATTACATTCATAAAACTTGTATTATGCTTATTTCTCGAAATTCAATAAAGCTTTAATTATCACAAACTTGCCTATTTCAACTTGTTTGGAACCAGTAACTATATATCCTTCAACACCACGAACAATGTCTCTTTGAAAATGCTGAAAAGTAAAGTCAGAAGATTGCAAGGAAAAATGTAAGAACTTAATTTCATCCTCGGAATAAATTGTTAATAATTATGTTGACCATTGATGTTAGAACTGTTGGTTAAAGGTATACAACTTAAAAATATATCTTAAACTGTTACTACTCTATCTAAGTATACTTTATATACGAAGCATAAACCACCAAAATGTGAGGGAAGCAACCTTGGCAGCACGTGTAGATATGTACAGCCTCTCAAGTTTCTGGTGAAGCATGAGTTCTGCTTCATCAGTTACCATATTGTCAGAACCTCCATAACCTCCACCACCAAACTGTTTGAATACCGCCTGAAATTGGAACCAATTTAAAATGTATAACCATGTCTTGTGATTAGGTAGTATAATATCAAAACGATAACAAAGAATAGAGTTTTTGATCACGTAAGCTTCTTGGTAACATTAAGCATTTTCTAGAACCTAGGAGCTTGAGGTTCATCGTATGTCGACCCTCAATATTAACTTGGTTTTAAAAATAGCGCCTGAGGCGCGCTCAAGGCGTGAGGTTCTAGAGGCAATTAGGAAAATGTCTCAGGGCTTTGAGGCGGCGCCTCATGCACATCTAGATCAAATTTGGTCAACATTGGTCAAGAGTGGGGTTTGTAAAAGGATGATACGTAGATGTAACCAAAGGGATGATGAGATTATGAATAATTTACATGGTAAAAAAAGCAATATGTAAAAAATATTAAACAAATGCAACTTTTGGTTGTATATATGGCTTATTTTGTTGTACATAGAACAACGCCTTGCATATGTGAGGCTCTCGCCTCATTGCTCACACATAGCGCCTCGGCTTTTCAGACTTAAACGCCTCGGAGCGCCCAACACTTTCTAAAACCAAGACTTGGCGTTCACTAATGATTATTTGAATGATGTTAAGAGAATGCAAACTCTTACTATTCTTGAGGTCATTACCTTTCAATTGTTAGCTTACGTTATTAATGATAAATTATTAACTGGTGAATCTATAACTAAATAAGAGGAAACAAAATCATATTATAATATAGATCTGTTAATCCATGCTCTCATAGTGGTTCAAGAATCATCCAATACACCATTCTGCTAACAATATCCTAAACTTGTGAGCTAAATTTTTAACACAGTTGGTGTTCTAAGAACAGTTTAAATTAGGTTTAGCGTTAGAGGGACTTTCAAGCTTTAGAGCTTTAAGCAAATGCATAACCAGACAATTAACCAATCAAAACTAAAATAAAATAAACATGCATACACACATCTATATACATCTCATCTATATACATCTATGCATGTATGTGTATTTACATTTGCATTGGAATTATTATTGTTGTATCTATAAGACTATAAAACAGAACTAATGCACTTTCTGAACATATGAAATTACTGATAGCAGATATCCAAATAAAATTTCTATTTACTGATTTCTTTTGTTTCAGTCTTGCAAGGCATGAAGATTCGTCTAAAGAGTTGAAGTTATATGAAGTACGTTATGTGGAACCTTGGACACCTGGACAGGTTGTTCCCTATTAATAATTAGGTTGGTTGGATCACAGGGGACATTTTCCTGGATTTGAATCTGGCATTGAAATTGTAGAAAGCAAAATGTCTTTTCATCACTTGTCAATTTTCAAATTTGTTTAACACAATTTACTATTGTTGTCAACCAAGTTGTAAAGCAAACCAAATATCAAGGTATGCCAACTTAGCATCTTTTGGAAACCACATATGAATTATAGCCATGTAAGAAGACTTATAAATTGGAAGGAGAGTGTATGCTCAATAATTCGGTGATTCTAAAATGAAAACTTTAGATTGAATAATTGAATATATAACATCCTTGAGTGTGAAAAGGATGCGAAAAGGTTCAAATTGGACGATCTTGTGAGCCTAGCAAAGGGATTCTATTAGACCCTTCTCTCAAGAACCAGTTCTTTTTAATCTATCATGTTCATATTCAAAGCAAAAAGAATAATTGTTCAACAGGGGCCTTCAAAGAATTCAAGATAATGTCACTCTAAGTCATCTGATTAGGTAATACATGCCACACTGTATGTTCCATCCTTTTTCAGGTTCTTAGGCTATTCTTAAAATTGCATCTTTGATTTTTGTGCTGAGATGGATTACAGTGAATCTAAAAAAGGCTCCAAATCAGCCACAAATAATTATCGAATATGCTTCTATCACTCGCTAATTCACCTCAGAAAACTAAAAGTTAACAATCGGCAATCATATTATTGTTAACACACTTCCCATAGCAAAATTTCTAATACCAAATCCTTCTCAAAAGAAGTAACACAACAGATGTGCATCAACATTTGTGGGCAACTATAGCTTCTACCAACATAAGTTATAACAGCATAAGCAATAGGCCTATTTGAAAGAGCATATGTAGTTGGAATATACAAACAACTGTCAAACGCTGATAAATTTGAGAAATATACAGATCCTGTAAACATGAAAGGTGTGGACAGTTATTTCTAGACATCAATGGTACACAGTTCGTAGTTGTTGGATCAAGCATTTCAGCCTATGTCTAGGCTATGTCTAACAGCACTACAGCAGTACCTTGAGGCAAAATTTCAGTCAAGCTACAAGGATTAAAGTAAATTATCAGAAAGCGAAATCGATGCTGCTTCATCTAAATCAACCAAATTCCAGATTAATAAACCTTCTACGCTAAGGAACGTCGCAACTCGATCCAACGTTCTAACGAGTATCAACATCGATTATGCAAATGCTTAATGTCAAACATAAAGTGTAATCACCAACAGATCTTCGCTAAATAAACAGTTACGAAGAATAGTAACATCCATTTGAACGGAATTTCGCAGGTATAACCGAATCAGAGGTCAAATGGATCAAAGTTACCTGTTGTTGTCTGGCAACCTGTTCCCGAAGTCTTGTTGCCTGTTTCCTGATCGCTTCCATTCACAAACTGACCGGAAAAACTGATGGATGTGGAAGTAATTGAACGGAGAATCGCCGGAGATTTGTTCCGATGATGAATGATCGGGTTGATTAGTCTGTAAATCAATTCCGAGATAATAATTGTTTATTTGGTATTATGATTTTGAATAGTCTTATGTATGTTTTTGAGAATAAAATATCATCTCTTATTTAAAAGACCATTTTAACCCTCGTTACATGGAGCAGAGGAAACGCCGGTCGGACCGGCCGGTCGAGTGTGACTATGGTATGCATGGCGTTTTGTTTAGGACTATTCGGTAGTGTTTGATATGAAGAAATGAGAGGTGATATAAAATGAAGCATCAGGAGCGAGTGAATAAATTCATCATTCATGTTTGGTTGATGTATGTAATAGAATGAATCATTACATAGTTGTATTTATCCCCTCAAATTCATTTCATCTACTCTCTCTTCTTCTTTTTTTCATTTCATTGATTCTTCCATCATTAGTCACCGATACTACTCATCCACTCACCACAACAACCACCACTAACCACAAAGATCGTTCATCATCGGCAACCACCATGAACCACCACCATCCACCCGCCACCAGGTGGTAAGAGGGACCAAATGTTACAATATTAGTCAATGGTTATCAGTTTTGTTATCAGTTCTGATTCTAAAATCATCTTCAAAATAAAAATGAGAAAATTTTCTGACGTAACCTAAAATCTATTTTTTTGTAACAAGAAAGACTTAAATTCAAACCTTTTTATTTTAATGAGATCTTGATTATATTTCCTAACTCCTTGACCATTTGAGTTGAAAATAAACGCTACTTCATACTCATTTGTTATTCAACTTTATAATCATTTAGCATACTTTAATAAATTATTAACTCAAATATTAAAAATACACTAACTCATTAATTTCCATTTTTTTTTAATTCGCAGTCAACTATTACGCAAGAAATACAACCCCTCTAATAATAATTATTATTATTATTTTTTATTAGGTTCTCAAAGTAGATTTTTATTTTAATTTTTTTTGCGCTTATAAGGAGCTTTTGACAACTTTAAGGTTTTTTTTTTCAAATTAGGTTCTCACATAAAAAGACTTAATTATATAAGTGATAATAAAGTATGCATATAAAATTTGTATTATTATATACTTTTTATAGTGACCATAGTTCACAAACAATTTAACAAATGCAAATATATATTCTCATGTTGAAATCGACGAACTAATTCTACCAAACATATATACATTTTCAAGCTTGTAACATTACTTGGAAGTTGAAACCATTTTTATGTTTTCATTTTAAGCATATTATGTAGTTGCAAATTAGTATTTTAGTTAAAAATACAAAAATAAATTAATAAATCAATATAATTTCGATAAATATTTTAACACCTATTTGATAAATTATTTTTTTCACTGAAAATATTTTCAAAAAACTCTTAATCATTTTTTATTAAATTAATTGGTTTTTGATATACATGTCTTTATTAACCAAACTTCTATTTTTTGTGAACTTTAGATATCTCAGTTTCAATAATAACATAACAACTTTGATTGGTTTGTTTATGGTCAAACATGATTAATGTATAGACTAGACCCTTAGGATGTAAATGGAAAACAGATCATTGTGTATTTAGAAGGGTCCCGTTATTTATACGCCAATAATTATAAATGAACACGTCTAAGTTTTTATATGGGTCGTGTAACACCATATGCGTCGTATAAGTGGTCGTATAATACAGGACGTATACCCATTTGATAGCCCATTGAATTTTTTTTATCGTTGTCAGTATTAAAATTTGTTATACGCGTCGTATAGCCCTATACTTATCGTATAGGGGGTCGTATAAGACTATACGAAGCATGTAACCTTTTGACAGCTCACTGAACATTCCTTGAATTCGACCCTATACGTCGCGTATCAAGGGTGGATTGTGTATGGACTGAGCGGGTGAAAAGGCCACCACTCACTTACAACTCATTAGTAGAGGTGTTAAAAAATATCCGAATCCAAAACCGAATGCGAAATATTCATAAATCCGAAATTCGGATATCCAAAATTTTGGATTCGGATATCCAAAATTTTGGATTCGGATTCGGATTCGGATAGTGATTTTGAGAATTCTTAGATATTTCCGATATCCGAAATATCCAAAATATTTTTATAAAAAATTTAAAATATTAAATATTAATTAAATATTTATGATATATCAGATATTTCGAATATTTTAATAAAAACTTTGGATACATGAAATAAACTTCAATAAGATTTATTATATTTTTATAAATTTTATTAAATAACACAAAAATTTTTTTGAAATTCGAATATCTAAACGAATATCCGAATCCAAAATTTTGGATTCAGATTCGAATAGTGAAATCCACTATAAAATTCAGATATCCGAAAATAAACACTCCTACTCGTTAGTGTTAGTTTCTATTGGAAAATTATTGGGCCCTACAGATTTTTTCAAAGGCACCTTAAGAGGCCCCTGGCCCTTCAAATTAGTAGTCAAATTTAATCCAAATCAAGCACAAAATCAAAATCATTTTGTACTCCAAATTCACAGGTCACGATGGCGGGATTCAAAATTCCTTCCAGGTTTAGAATTCCTGTCCTGTTTAGTTGAAATCAGGGCTCTAAATCAACCCATAGACACTTGAAATGGTAAAATGCAACGGTTCTTGTACCGGTAAAAATAAAATCGTAGCCTGATATTGTATATCTAAGATATATAATTAGTTCTTGTTCAGTTATTAATGAAATCATAGCCTCACAACGCATATCTAAGACTCCTAGTTGGTTGAAACTCACTAGTTTGCTCTTCAAATCGTAGGTGGTTATTCACATAAGCATCTACTTTGGTACACATTATAAATCCTTAGTCTTCCTTTTTTGCTTTAATCATTAATCGCAAGTGAATCATCATTTTAAATTTGTTTTTAACTGTTTAATTTTTTTATTATTTCATTTTAGGTTCTAGTTCTTATTTGTTTTGTGTATTTCTATTAGTTTCTATTTGCCTAGATGGTATTTGGTAAATGGTTAGTAACAAGGGGCACTTTTGTAAAACATAAATAGTTTTGGTGGCAAATTGAAATCTTTATAAAGTCACCCTGGTATTAGTCGTTCATTGGCACAAATTGAAAAGTTGTGAATGTATGAATCCTTTTCAATCTTCTAGTCAAGGCTTATTAGGATAGTCCTTTTACATCATATACTTTTTGCGAGATTAATATGTTATTAAGTATTCTAGTTGTCTATATTATTACTTTAAATCAGTGTCTTGAGCCATAGAGTTTGCTACGAGTCATAAATTTGTTTTCACCCGAATTCTTTTGACTGTCTGACGTGAATCGTTTTAACATGATCTATTTTATGCTCCGACTAAGAAAAAATCTTGAATCCGTTACCTCCACATATGATGTTATACGATATGTATAAAAGAGTATCGATTTATAAAATAGAATGTTTAATAACGCTGCCTTGGTTGGCTGTAACCCCCTCCCCCCTCTCTTTCCCACAAAGTGGTAAAGAAGGCTCTTTGGGGTACCTCTTTTATCTAACACGACAAACAAATAGGAAGTGATGATTCTTTCATTGCAAGAAGTCTAACTAAAAAATGATCTCCCTGTTATTTGAGAAGAGAATTGTTGGTTTGAACGATGAACTACGTGGGAAAACAGACATTCTTTCTTTTTCAGAAAACATGTTTGAAAGTAACAATTTCATTCAGTTTGGTTTCTGAAAACTTTCCGCCAAAGCGCAGGTTGATCTCTCTGGTTGAGGTTGCAATTCATTTCGACACGTGAAAAGGGCTTACTCTACTAGTGGCCAGGCTTAGGATTGTACAATCGGGTTTAACCGACCCAAAACTGGTAGACCCGAACCGAACCGAACCCGGTGAAACTCATGGAACCGTAACCGACCCACATACTATATTCACGGTTCGCTTATCTTGACGGTTTTTACGAGTCTGGAACTAATCGATTCTTGCAGAGTCGTGAGCAATAAAATGGTTTGATATTGCTTTCAACGCAGAAATCTCCATGGATTTGTGCTTTCTGTTCATGGATGCTTTCAATGCAGAAAAATCATAATTAATTAATTATGTTAATTGATCTCAAATCTTCAACAACACACATGATGTTCATAGTCGATTCAAGTAGGTGAAGCTGATGAAACTTGAGAGTACTAGGGTCGTAAAGATCAAAGTCGATTCTGAATACTTGTCACGTAAAGATCCATGAATTATACATACATTATGGTTGTTGAAGATGGTGGATTATAAATATTCTGATGACCATTATAAACAAGATTATGTGAATTATACTTAGCCAATAAACTCGTTGAGAGAAAACTAGGTCCCGACGATTATGATGAAGTTTAGTGATGATCGCCATAGACGATGATAAAAATTGTTAAAGATGGAAGATTATGAAGATGGTGATCTTTATTAATGGCAGAATGGATGGCGAAGGTTTATGCAGATGAAGCAGAGCCGTCGACTTTAAACACTAACCAAAACATTCAAGGAATCTGCATCATAATTAACTATTGATTCTATATCTGACCCGTAACCGTGAAACCATAATTTCAAGAACACTGAAACTGCGTCTTAACATACTCTCACGGTTCTAGACCATTCAGTGCAAGTATTTTTGCCGGTTCTAGCGGGTAAGAACCGTTAATGCTCACCCCTATGCTTGAGAGTGAAATACTTTTTTATTACGTTTGATTCTTCTATTGTGGAATTAAAAATTAAAAAGAAATAATATTCAAATTAAAAGGTAGAGACGTAAGAGTCCTGCGGCCACCCTATAAAACCGACCCTCTATATAAAGCGTCATCAACCCCATGCCATTCTCACCCACTCTCACATCTCCGTATTCATCTCTTTATCCGGCGACCCCTACCGTTTTCCGGTGACAAAATCTGCATGCTTGAATCGCTGAATACCCATTAAATTCTCACCAGCGTTTGTTTTCAAGCCTCAATTCTATCTTCAAACTCGTTGATTTCTTCTTCTGAGCGGTAGTTGTGGGGAGATCGGTGTTGATTATTATCATTGGGTTCGTTTCTCCTTTGATTCAGACCCAATTCTGCTTCTTTTGCGGGGGTAGCCGGGGCTCCGGCCTCGGCGGGTTGTAAAGCCCCCTGTATTTACAAACTTTACCAAATTCAGTCCCTGTAATTCTTTGATTCTTTCATTTTAACCCCTGTACCAGCAGATCGGAGAAGAGATGCCGGTGTCGGAGGCTTTCTCCGGCGAATGTCGATCGATTAACAATGTTTCACGTGGTGTATCATCGGTTGCTCAGTGGACGACGTCTGAATCAAATGCTTTGTACAATATCGATGGTTGGGGTGCGCCTTACTTCTCCGTTAACTCGTCTGGTAACGTTACTGTTCTTCCTCACGGTGCCATGACGATGGACCACCAGGAGATTGATCTTCTGAAGGTGGTGAAGAAGGCCTCCGATGCGAAACATGCCGGAGGTCTCGACCTCCGGCTGCCGCTCATCGTACGGTTTCCCGACGTTCTGAAAAACCGACTCGAATGTCTCCAATCGGCGTTCAATTACGCTGTGAAATCGCAAGGTTACAGCTCTCATTACCAAGGTGTTTATCCTGTGAAATGCAATCAGGATCGGTTCCTTGTAGAGGATATTGTGAAGTTCGGATCCGGATTCGGGTTCGGATTGGAAGCTGGATCCAAACCGGAGCTTCTTCTCGCTATGAGCTCTCTCTGCAAAGGTAGCTCGGAAGCACTACTGATTTGCAATGGTTTTAAAGATGATGAATACATTTCACTAGCGTTAATCGCTCGTAAGCTTTCGTTGAACACCGTGATTGTTCTCGAACAAGAAGAAGAGCTTGATTCTGTGATAAGCATTAGCATAAAGCTCTGCGTTCGTCCGGTGGTCGGAGTTCGTGCGAAGCTCCGGACGAAGCATTCAGGTCATTTCGGATCGACTTCCGGCGAAAAGGGTAAATTTGGTCTCAATACGACTCAAATTCTTCGTGTTGTGAAGAAACCTTGAACAATGTGGGATGTTGGATTGCTTCCAATTGCTTCACTTTCATATCGGATCTCAGATCCCTTCGACTTCTTTGCTTGCTGATGGTGTTGGTGAAGCAGCTCAAATTTACAGTGAATTAGTTCGCCTTGGTGCTTCCATGAAGGTTATTGACATTGGTGGTGGGCTTGGGGTTGATTACGATGGCTCAAAGTCCACTGATTCTGATGTTTCTGTTGGTTATACTTTAGAAGAGTATGCAATGGCTGTTGTTCAGACAGTGAAGTTTGTTTGTGATCGGAACTCTGTACACCATCCTGTGATTTGCAGTGAAAGTGGCTGCGCGCTTGTGTCGCATCATTCGGTTCTGGTGTTTGAGGCTGTTTCTTCCAGCAAGTACACTGTTCCAACGATGTCGTCTTTTGACATCCAGCAGTTCGTTGAGCAGCTCCCTGAAGACGCGCATTTGGACTATGATAATCTGTCACAGTCTGCAGTTAGAGGTGATTATGACGCTTGTTTGGCGTATGCTGATCAACTGAAGCAGAGATGTGTTGAGAAGTTTAAAGATGGTTCATTGGACATTGAACAATTGGCTGCTACCGATGGGTTGTGTGATTTGGTTGCTAAGGAAATTGGTGCATCTGATCCTATAAGCACTTATCATGTTAATCTTTCGGTTTTCACATCGATTCCTGATGTATGGGGCATAGGACAAGTGTTCCCTGTCATTCCAATCCATCGCCTAGACGAATGCCCAATAAAAAGGGGAGTTCTATCGGATCTAACTTGTGACAGTGATGGAAAGATTGACAAATTTATCGGAGGTGAATCGAGCTTACCTCTCCATGAATTGGAAGGAGAAAACGGGATGAAGTACTATTTGGGGATGTTCTTGGGAGGGGCTTACCAGGAGGCTCTTGGTGGTGTCCATAATTTGTTTGGTGGTCCGAGTGTGGTTCGAGTCTCTCAGAGTGATGGTCCTTTTGGCTTTGCGGTTACAAGAGCCATGCCTGGTCCATCCTGCAGTGATGTTCTCCGTTCAATGCAGCACGAGCCAGAGATCATGTTTCAGACCCTTAAGCACAGGATTCAAGAATACGTCCACGATGATGGTGACATGGGTGGAGATGTGATTGCAGGCGGCGTCGCTCAGTCTTTCCACAACATGCCTTATCTGACTGTAGTATCTTCTTGCTGCCTGACTGCTGCAAATGGCAATAATGGGTGTTATTACTCTTCTGATGAAGATTTCACTGCTGGAGCTGATGCAGTTACTGGAGATGACGAGCAGTGGTCCTATGTCTGTGCTTGAGAAAACATGGTTGCTTTGTTTCACCATTGATGAATCACTCGTTTGGTTGTTTGTCGCCAAGATCATTCTGTTCTGCAAACTTTTAGTTGAAAGCAGTTATCTTTTGTTTTGTTTTGCTCTCTTTTCTCCATTATCAAGATATAATGAGAGCTTTTATCTTTCATAAATTTGTGAAGTTAGATTTGGGGATTTGTTATGTAGCCAAATAAGTCTGATGGTATGTACATTTGGTGCTAATTCCCCATCTCTTCTTTCATGTTACAGTCCATTATCTATGATAATAACATCACTTCTTTGCAATACATTGATTCTTTGTTTGCTCATACATGTTTGCTGTTTTTGCTTATAGTTTTATATACGTGTTTGTAAATCATATCCAAAGAATTAACATGAACTCTTGCTTGCAGAGTTGATCGTATGCTACTGAAACGGTCAGCCTCTTTACGCTTGAGTCTTTAAAACGAACCTTCTGTTGAAAGGTATGTTTATGTGTGCCTATCGCTTAAAACGAACCTTCTGTTGAAAGGTACATTTACGTGTACCTATCGCTAGCGTAATATTTTTAGCTAACTTGTAACTTGTGAACTTGTTCAATGGATCTTAATATGTTCACCGTATGCCATTTGAATGGAAGAAGATTCTTGAAAAGCCACCAATGATCCCAATTTTTCCATATTTATGAATGTGGTTGTCATTACCTACTTTTCATGCAACTTTTGGACATGCCCTTTAGCTTAAGTTAAATCGTTTTAAAACACATGATCTCTTTTGGTGGTTAGTTGTGATGAAATGACAGACCTATACCCACCATATGTCACTGTATATACAACTTCTGGAACTAATTTGCATGTTATCTTTAGAGGGAATGAATGTAGATTAGCCAAATTGCGTTTGATAAATAGGTCGTGTTTGGGTTGGCATGTTTAACTAACTTGGTCGTGTTCAGGTTAACCTGTTATCCGATTAATGGAACACGTTAGCCCTGTAACTAAAAACTAGTTAACCAACCAACCTGTGATTACAACCTGTTAAACCTGTTTACAATTAGATTACAATCTATCAACCTGTTTGACTCTTTTAGATAAAAGGATAAACCATTAAACTGGTCGTGTTAGGATTTCTTGATTTTAGTTGTGTATTGGTTAAAGTTAATGTTTGTACACAAATAAATATATTGGTCGTGATTGGGTTAAACCTTTTATGCCACCAACATAATACATGTGAAGATGATTTTGACAGGTTTTGCGTAAGTTGTTTTGATTGTAGGATTTTAATTTGTGTAGCATGTAGATAAAAGATGGATACGAAAATGCTCGCCTTTGTGACCATGGGAATCTTTGGTCCAATGTGAAAGAAAGAGACATGGGCGAGGACATGGTAAGAAGAAATGGTGAGAAATGTGTCTCCACACATGGGATAGCATAGGGAAAATGTAAGAGAGGGGTAGGGACACATGTGAAGCAAGTATAAAAGTAGTATGTAACTAATATTTGTGTCCTGCGCTACACTACGGGTCTAGTGATTTTTTGTAAGTACTTGTAGTATTAAATCACGGTTATATGTTGTTGTACGAGCTGGATGCATGGTAATATATAAACATAGCACTAACACAAACATTATACATGAAGGATTGATTTTAAATAAAATTTAGACAAATGTAGATCAAAACAAAGATCTTAAAGCGTAGTATGTTTGTAATATATTTTTGAAATAACTTTATAAAATAGTAACTAGCTTTCAAAAGTATTTTAATTAGGTAATTTAAGTTTTAAAAGTATTTCAATTAGGTCATTTAGTTTTATATTTTATATAAATTAAAAATTTTAACATGTTATACTTTTGGATTTCAATTAGAAAATATTTTTTTCTATCTTTTGATGCTGATATGGATCGTTGACGTAAACTCTAAGTACTTTTTTTTATAATTAACATGTTTTTTTTATTTTTTAATATAATTTTATATATTAAAAATTCTAACCCTCATGTCTTCTTCACCGTTACTTTCTTGACATAAAATTATTTAATGATGACTCGATTTGATCATTTAGTGATCCATTTTGATCATTGATCCGATTGATCATTTAGTACTATTTTGTGACATATATATTTTTAAAATGTAGTTTATATCTGTCATTTGTTTTATATATTATATATTTGTAATAATCTCACTTCTAAACCGTGGGCTTAGAGAATCAAAACGTGTATGGCTTATGATTTAAAGTTTAAGGATACCACTATAATAATTAGTGAATAGTGAATTCTCTAATGTGTTGATAATGATAAACTAAAACGATTTATAAGCATAATTTGTAAAAACATTTTTTTATTTGTTTTAACAAATCAAACTCATCATGCATCTAGGGTGCTTAAAAGTGCAAATTTAAAAGGTCTTATTACGGATTTTAGAAGTCCAAATCACTTTGATAACGTTTGAAACAAATGGTGACAAATTGAAAAGATATGAGAAGTAAAGGTAGAATACAAGCATGTAACTTTCTCATGAAAGTTGCCAAACTGAAAACAAATGTTGGTCAAAGGAAAAGCAATGACACAGAACATAACGAAACACTTGCTTCTCAGAGACACCTGTCAACAAATAAAGTATACATAATTAAATGAAAACACATGAGAATGATGATCAAGATTATAGCAAATTAACAGACTTGATGTGCCTTCTTTATGAAATTAATGAACGTGTGTCCATACGCTAAAATAAAGGGAGAAGACAGAGGTGCCATTTTCACCATTTATCTGAAATGCATGGGCTTGTGTTATGATTTATCTCTACGGGTCAAGGGTTTATCTATAATGTGTAGGCTTGTGTTAAAACTGAAAAAAGAATGTTAGTGGTCAAGCCAACCAGCCCAATTAGTTTGACCCGCACAAAATACCCGTTTGACCCATAAGTTGTTTTAAACAGTCGCGCAACCCACCCATTTTACATCCTCTAGTTTGCCACTCTCTCAAGCTTCATATTTATCATGGGTAAACATGTAAATTTAGCTTCAGATTTGGCAAGATATAAAAAAGGCCTTGTCGTTGACACCAGAAATTATGATAAGAAGATTTTTCCATTTATCATGAGCCAGATGGAGTAAGTAAACATTTAATTTAATGCAACCAATTCTCCATCTATTATAAAGATTAGATGAAACTATTTATTAACATTTTGCTTTTGGAGTTTAAGTTCTTCATATGATAATGATCACTATATGTCATAATCAGTTTGGTTCTAACCTTGATTTATTGTCATGCGACCCATATTACTTGAATACTTTCAGTTAATGATCCTCTCGACCATAATCGTAAACTATCTCAATCTGCAGCAACCAGAAAATCAAGAGCTTAAGCAAAAAGATATATAAATGTTGATTATGGGCCTGATTTCCAATTTTCCACACGGTAGTGTAGGGTTGATGACATACATAACCTGCTTAAAACAACTGTACTAATAAGAGTGGAACATTACCCCAGACGGTGGTGTAGGGTTGCGAGTAAACTTGCTGCCGCCAGGAGCCCATGGAACTGTTAATTAGTGGCAAAGTGGCAAACATAAAATAGTAAGTTATAGAAGTTTCAATTTTAGATAATAAGATTTGTAAAACTGATTTTAAAGCAATAAAACCGGTGATACTGCGAATTTCTATCCTTCAAGAAAAGACTAAATAATTCCATCAGGCAAAACAAAAGTGCATTTTTCTTCATTCCAGGAATGGACCATTTCATTGCAACCACAATTCCATCATACCAGAAGCTACCTTAAATTCTGCTAGCACTTACCAATGTAAGGATCAGGGTGGCGCCACTTATTGTACTGTGCCTCACCATCGGCAATCATTCTATCAATAGTTTCTATATCTTCCTGGATACACACCAACAGAAAATAACGCACATTAGATGCTAAACAAGCATAGAAAATATAACAAATAGCAAGAGCAACTATTCAATCAGCCACCTCAAAATAAACGCACTCTAATGTTGACAATGTAATTCACTTATAAGTTACCGTTCAACCATGGTTGCTAAACGGTGAGAAAGATATCATATTATCATGT
This sequence comes from Flaveria bidentis, assembly GCA_018326385.1. Classification (NCBI taxonomy): domain Eukaryota; kingdom Viridiplantae; phylum Streptophyta; class Magnoliopsida; order Asterales; family Asteraceae; genus Flaveria; species Flaveria bidentis. The sequence continues at coordinate 25,552 of BJCM01061794.1, forward strand.
ATTCTCTTCAAATTTTGTACTCTCAGTATTCTTATTTGAATATTAACTTCAAAACATTATACTATTATACATTAACATAAAGTCCCTAGTTCACCTTCTTCGTTATTCGCTTATTCAGCATTAATGTTTTTGCGCTATCTCTGTCAAGGTCCATGGATAAGAATTTGACAGAGATACACACAAAACAACATGTTACTAAGAGAAATTAGGTTGCTTTTACATGCAAAAATTCACAGTGTGATAGGTATCAACAACCGCATTGCACATTCTAGTTCTTTTCCGAAAATTTAACCTTTTTACAACCTTTCCCTAAGAAAACCTATTGTGTAAGATTGGTTTTAAAATAATGCTTTCGAATTGGGGAATTAGAGGCTCCTTCACTACATAACTATAAATCACACAGATATATCATGTTCTTGATATCAAATTATCAACAATTACATCCACAAATGAGATTTAAGGGAACACTGACAACACACACATGTAAAGCCCTAATTAATTTACACTTCCAACAGCCAGATTAACACTAATTCAGATTACCAACACACTTACAAGTTACAAACTAACATCCATCAATGCTAAAACACCCAAACAGCAGCGTCAACCACTAAACCCAAATAAAAAAAAACATCCTTACAGGTAAATCTCAAAATCTGTAACGTACAACAAAGGGGAAGAGAAACGAACCACATTCTTGTTGGCATCGAACCTCTCACGAAGCGCATCAGCCTGAAGAACCAACAATCTCAACCATCAAAACCAAATCAAACACATGGATGATAAAGATCACAAGGAATCTAAAGAGATTGAAGGAGAAATAGTGAATAGATACATCGGGGTAGAAGAGATGACGGTGTACGGCCCAATTGAGGGTGTCTTTGAGGGCACGGCGGTAGAGGATTCTGACCCTCTCTTTCTGTGCAGCCCTACGAGCAAGATACGAAGCTGCTCCGCTCATCGCTGATGATCTCTGATTCTCTTCTCTTTCGCTGTTTCACACACACAAACGAATCACGATTTGTGGGGTTTACGGCGTTTGGTGGAGACCGGAGGAGACCACGATCGAAGCTAAACACGAGATGATACGACGCCGTTTAACTATCCGAGCTGTGTTCTCGAGTTCTCGTTAAAAATATATCTACCAGAATTAAATATATTATAGTTGTTTCAATTAATTCCTAATACAAAACTTTGTGAAATCTTTTAGATTGAAATGATAATTTTTTTTGAAAAAAATGATTATTTTGTCAAAACTTACGTTGTGTTCCCGAGATTAATAAACGAAAGAAAAGAAAAAGAAAGTGAAAGGAAATTAACAAGAGAAAAAAAATGAAGAGAAAAGAAATTAAAAAAAAAGAAATGAAAAGAAAAGAAAATAAAAAATGTTTTAAATTTCCGTGTTCCAGAATTCGAAGTAAATGAAAAGAAATTAAGAAATTTATGTATTTAATTTATTTTCTTTCTATTTTCTTCCGTTTTGGAAGGAAAGTTATTTTCCTTTCGTTTCTTTCCATTTTCTTCCTTTAAAAAACTCGGAAACATAAAGTTTTTTTGTATCTTTCGATTTCTCTTCTTAAAAAAACTCGGGAACACAACTATTTTTCACTTTCCATTCATTTCTTTTCTTAAATGAGACTCGGGAACAAAGCGTTAAGAAGTAAAATTAAAGTTAACTATGTAATTAAATTGGGAAAAAAATAATATGTATAAAAGTTTAGTAAAAAAGTTCATTGATAACCATGTTTTTTTTACTATTGTTTCTTTCATGGCGAGGCTCGGTAAATAGGTGTTCTTTAAGGTTTTAGTCTCAATACCTTGTATAACAATATAGTTTGTTTATAGCAGGAGGTCGAGTTTGGCACGATGGCTATATATATAGTTGACTCAATGTATTAATATAATCTATATTCAAAACTAAAAGAACAATGATGAGTGGATAAACAAGCCTGCACATTTGGTAGTATATTAAAACTAATCAATTTAAATACATGAATGACGAGTATGTGATTGTCACTGAAGTTCATATAAAAATAAAAAGAATATGTTCTTGCTCGTCTAATATTAGCAAGGGTAAAAGGGATATCAAACCATAAAGAGTTTAAGTTTGACATTTAACTTGGATTAACTATAATTGATGGGAAAAAAGTAAAACTGATATTTTGACTTGAATAATAAACTGTTTTATTATATAAAACAACACAAATGATTATACTAAAGACACTATGAGTAAAAGATGATAAACACTCATGTTGGCTTTGACAGCACTAAATCGACGAATAATACACACAAATACAAAAAAATCAACGTACTGTCAACATATTATGGTAATTACAACATAACAATACATGGTTTACTCATGATACTATAAACTACAAATAATGTATTACAACACACACTTAATTTAAACATATGAAGATATTCCACTAATCAACATACTTAAATGACTAGAGACAACTCATAGTATATATATATTTTACGTCACATTGAACAAATTTGAACAAAACCGGGCACCTGGTAGTGATCACAAGTGAATCAGGCTAACATGACTATGGTTGTTAATGAATGATGATGAATTAAAAGTAACCATGAACGGATGCAACGAAGAATCACTTGTGTCACTAAAATTCTTAGATTCTCATTTGTTCTTTCTACTTCCAGGGGTGATAAATGGTCACCATGGTCGATTTCCCCTTTAATAACTGGCCAAAAGTCAATCAAAACCACCTGAAAACCATCAAGTGTGTCATAGTGTTTTAACCCAACCTACATTGAAATCTATTGACTAATACTAATGTGAAGTGTTGTTAACGAATAATAAACTTTGTGCACACAAAACTCATCAATATACATCTAACATCAACAAAAAATCACTCTTTGCATGTGTACTTTATTTGAATAATTTTAAATAAAACAATGATCGTTTAACAAAAAGAAGATTATTAACAACAACAATAAACACAAACTACAAAGTTTTAATACAACGAGCTCATCGTAATATATAGATTTAACAATGCCCATAATATACCAAATCATTCATGAGCAATCATTGTTGTTATTTATATTTAGTGATTGATTATAACTAAAGTTTGACTATATCTAAAGCATAAGCATGGGAAAAGGAACTTGAAAGAAACAAATAAAAAAAACCCACATGGGGTGACTCAATGTTTAAACAAACGGCCATTTATTCCAAATACTATTAATATTTCACATTATGTAACTTGATACATGAGTCGTGAGTGAAAACTTAACTTCTGTCCGTGCATACGAGTTTGGATATATGTATTACTATTTGAGATAAAGCATCTGAGCTTTATTATTTTCCTTTCAACATTTGACTTGTTAAACTTATTAACTTTTAAAAAGTTAATAAGTAAACAAAAAAAATGTTTGACAAATTTAAAATAATTTTTTAAACTAACTTTTCATACAGGGTATTTTGAAAAGTAAAAATACATTAATTATTGATTTTTGAAAACTTTTCTAATCTAATTTTTTATTATTCCCTTCTACTACATGCTATCAACTCTTATCGTTTTTAAAAGTATGTATTTTTTAATCATTTTATAACATTTTAGTTTATAACATAATCTAAACATTTTTTTAAAATTAAATAAAAAATCATAAATTAATAAATATTTTTTTATCAAAAAGATAAAGAAAACAAAACAAAAAATATAAACAAAATAAAACAATTCATTCGTGTAATATACTCTAAAATCATCATTAACACCAAACTCGAAGGTAATAGCAAATCTCCCCTTGATATCTCCTATCCGACTGCTCTCTAATTCTCTATAATTCCATCCCTTTCTACATCGTTTCGCAGAGCTTCGTAACATCCGCACATGTCTATCTATACAAACAGGTAAAATTAGGGTTAGGGTTAGGGTTTTGAACTAATTTCGCTATGGAAGTCGGTGAAGAAACGACCTCAAACAACCTCGAAGACGCGACAACAACCGTATCAAATGAAGAATTGCTTGAAAATGATAGTATTAATGATGATAAATTAGGATTAGAGGTATCGGAACCAAATATTCAACAAGTAAAAGGAGAAGAATCGACTGTTGTCGTCTCCAATTTGGACGATCCGAAACCTTTTCTGTCGGTGGCGGTGGAGGAGACAGCGGTGGTGAAAGACGAGGGCGGTGATGACGGTGCTATTAAAGATGAAATCGCTACCGATGACGTGGCAGATGTGGGACATGGTGGTGGTGAACTGATTTCAGCTGAAGTTGCTGCTGTAATTGTGCAAGATAACAGCTTAAATGCAGTAGAGGAAGATGTCAGTAAGAACGGTGAAAATACCAATACAAATAGTTTGTCGGTGATTGAGAATGATAATCACAGAGGTGAGGGCGAGACGGAAACTGTGAAAATGGAGGAAGATGCCCCATCGTTGCCAATTGCTGAGGTAGGTGATCAGGAAGAATTGAGGACAGATGTTAAGAGTGATGATAATGATGACCACCAGAAGGAAAGTGTTGAACCTGTGCAAGGAGATGAAGCTATGAAGGAATGTCAGGATGATGTTCAAGGAGTGAATTCAGGGCAAATTGTCGCTGATGAAGAGGAAGAAAAGATGGCTGATAAGGATAAACCTCTCGGTGTTACAGAAACTGAGGAATTAGAACCCATGGTGGCAGATGAGCATAAATCACTGGATACAGATTTGGAGACTGATGAAGAAGCAGCTATGGGTGATGAAGAGAAAGCGGGGACTGAATCACCAGAGCAGCCTGTCAAAACCCGAGGCCGGCAGGGGAGGAAACGGAAAAGAGGAGGAAAGACTCCACAGGCTACCCCTAAAACCACTGGTGGGGCAAAGAAGACGGTTGAGGAGGAGGATGTTTGCTTCATTTGCTATGATGGTGGAGACCTTGTGTTGTGTGACAAGCGGTTGGTGTTATGATCATTTATCAATTTGTGTTTGAATTAACTGGATTTTTGCTACTGATTTTGACTTTGTTGTTTCATAATTACAGGGATTGTCCTAAAGCTTACCATCCTTCTTGCGTTAACCGGGAAGAAGCTTTCTTTCAAACCAGGGGTCGATGGAATTGTGGTTAGTTATTTCTCCATCCTTTTCATACAAGTTATTCGTTTTGCAAATCTTTTGCTTTGAACTTTGCTTGCCATGTGTGTTTTCTGTTTTCATGTCATCATGTGTCATGTCTCTATTGTTAAAATCACATATTTTAGAAGTGCATAACTGCATATTAAGGGCGATTTCAAGATGGGGGAAAGGGTATTATTTTTTTAATAAAAAAAAAGGATTCTTGTAAGCAATGGTAACTTATAGTTCATACTTCATAGCCTTTGCAAATTAAACCTGTATTTAAGTTTGTACTTTGTAGCTGTGAAGACATGGGGCAATGGTTTGCTGTCCAAATTTTCACACCTGTTCAATACGTCATAGAATATTACTTTAAAATGCTGCTTGCTGCGAACAACCGAAGTCACTAATCATACTAAGCGAACTCTTTCCTTTCCATGTATAAAGACAATTGAGTAGCATTCATCTGTTTAGGCAACACAAAGTCTTTTGTTTCATATGTTTCATTGTTTTCCTCAATCCTCAGGTGGTATTTGATATTGGCCACCAACAAGAAGTTTTATGTCAGTGAGACTATTCTATGGAAATGATGAATGAACAAAATAAATGTTTTTGCCTTTAAGGTGTATGGGAAATTTTTTTAGCAAATTAAATGCAGTGTGGTACTAAGGATTTCTGTAAGTGTAGGAAGATTTTGTAATGAAAATCTTATATTGACTTGATGGCTTTTCAATGTCCTAAAGTAAATTTGGGTCCACTTGGGCAACCTTAATGCTAGTTGACCTTGCAGCCAAACATGTTTAGGAGAATATTGAATTTTATATTTGATGTGTGGCTCTAAATTTTATATAATATGTTAACATAACAAACAAAAAAAGAGAATCTAGATATTATTTGTTAGAAGTAAAAATAGTTTTATATTTGCTCTTGATTACTAAAATATTTTCTTAATACTGGCAAAATTTTTGGCCACCGAACAATTTTTTAAAATTGTCAAAGAAAAGCGCAAAACCATGTCTATAAAGAACCGCGTCCTATAGAACTGACTATTCTACTTAATAGTGATTTTTGTTTTGGGAATGGAGGGGATATATAACTAACTCTGCAAGCACTATGATTTTGACATCTTATATAATATCCATATCCATTTGGTTTGCTATAAGAAATTTCTCTTCAAATTCTCACACAAGATACATAGATGGGCTTACAAGCTTTATATGCACAATGGCTTTATCAAATCATGTTTCCATCTTCAAGAGTCCACTTTACTAAAGTTTTGTATGGAAAATAGTATGAGATTATGTTTTATTACTTAAATGATGTTATTAAAGAAGCGTTTGCTTTGTATAAAGCAGTGTTGTAATATTTTGCAAGCTTATTTTAGAACATGACAAATGTTAGTCTACTCATAGGTTAATTATATATATATATATTCATTAAATTTCTTGTAGTTTTATGTATTTTTCTTTCAAAAAAGCAAGAAAAAGAGGTCTTCCTGAGTTGGGGATCTCTCTTGGAGCAGTCAATCTCCTGGGATACGGGTAAGGTTTGCTCTCACAAACCCTCCCCAGACCCTACTATATGAGTGGGATTTTTGCTGGGTGTTTTTGGTATAATTCCTTAAATTGGTTTATGCATGAACACCTCTCATGTTTTTTGTGGCACTTGTGCAAAAATTATTTGTCAAATTTCACATCATCCACCTGTTCCATGCATTTTAATTCAGGAAAAAAATTGTGACTGGGTCTTCTGATTCTTTATCTGCCATATGAATTACCTTAACTTACTCATATACCATTTTCCTTGAAAATTTTGTGATAGCAACTAACATCTCCTTTTAACTTGGCTGTCAGGTTGGCACCTGTGTAGCAACTGTTCAAAGAAGGCTGAATACATGTGCTACACATGCACCTTTTCTTTGTGCAAATCATGTATTAAAGCAGATGTTATATTATGTATCAGAGAAAAAGAGAAGAAAGGCATTTGTGAGTCTTGCGTGAATACCGTGATGTTAATTGACGAGAGTTCACAAGAAAATCAGGTATACTCATTGTTAGGGGTGTAAAGGAGTTGAACTTCTCTTAGCTTGTTTTGAGTTCTATGTCTAAAGCTTGAGCTTCACTTGGGAATAATTTTACAAATTTGATTTCGGCTTGGGCTCCATTTGTTTATATGATTGCTCGTTTATTATATCATTGAATAACTAAAATGTCTGATTTTTTAATATTTTTGTTTGATTATGCAGGGAAATATAGACTTTAATGATAAGAATAGCTGGGAATATTTATTTAGGGATTATTGGACGGATATGAAAGCAAAGCTTAATCTCTCTTTATCTGACCTCATCGAGGCCCAAAAAGCTTGGAAGGAATCAAATCCAGCTGGCAAACAAGAGCTTTCAGCTAGACATTCTGATGGCGATTCGGGATCAGAAAATCCTTCTGAGAATCTAGAAAGCCAAACAAGGAAGACCAGAAAAAGAAAGTCAAAGAAGCTCAAGACTCAAGGTTCTGCTGCCAGTGCTTCTGATGGGAACCAGTGGGCATCAAAAGAGCTCCTTGAATTTGTCACACACATGGGATATGATACATCATATCAATCTCAGTTTGATGTACAAGCTCTGTTGCTTGAATACATCAAAACAAACAAACTTCGTGATTCTCGCCGTAAAAGCCAAATTATATGTGATGCAAGACTACAAGGGCTTTTTGGTAAACCACGTGTAGGCCATTTTGAGATGTTAAAGCTTCTTGAATCTCATTTTCTTATTAAAGAAGACGATGATATCCAAGGGAGTGCGGTTGATACTGAAATTAGCGCCTTAAATGATGAGAAATCAAAAGATAAAAAACGTAAGCACCGCAAGAAAGGTGATCAAGAACCTCAATCCAATCTTGAGGATTATGCTGCAATTGATATCCATAATGTAAACTTAATTTACTTGAGACGGAAGTTGGCAGAGGATTTACTTGATGATCCTGAATCATTTCATAGCAAAACTGTTGGTACTTTTGTTAGAATAAGGATCTCTGGTGCTAATAATAATCATGACATATATAGACTGGTGCAAGTTACAGGTACTTAATAAAGGGATTAATAATTTAACTATTAACTTTGATTATTAATTTAATCTTGTTTTGATCATAGGTATATTGTTTTTTTTGAAGGTACTAGCACAGGTGCTCACTATGCAGTTGGCAAAAAGACGACTGATATTATGCTTGAAATATTGAATCTTGACAAAACAGAAACTATATCTATTGACACCATTTCAAATCAAGATTTCACTGAGGTGTTCATGCTTTATTTTGTTTTTAGCCGTTGAGTTAATTTAATTTGGATATTTGAGTTGCTGATGTGTCTAGCTTTGATATGCAAGGATGAATGCAAGCGTCTTCGCCAAAGTATAAAGTGTGGATTAATAAATCGACTCATGGTGGTATGTTCTTGTTCCATACATAAGTTGATTACTGCTATAAAACATCTCTCTTTTCTCTAAGTTAGTAGTTTGCTTTTAGGGTGACATTCTGGATAAGGCCATTGAACTTCAGGCAGCCAGAGTAAATGATGTAAGTTTTACACATTGGTTTAACTAAATTGCCGATCTACATTGTGTCAATCTTAAAAGCTTGTGGCAAAAATCTGTTTTAGATTCAAGTCATGCATTATTAGAGATGTTGGATTAAATTTGTGTTTATCGTGCAGTGGATTGAAACAGAGGTTGTGCGTCTTAGTCATCTTCGTGATCGAGCAAGTGATTTAGGGCGTAAGAAGGAATATCCTTTTTTATGTAATATTTACTTTTTCATATAATCAAGGCCATCTTTCTACTCTTATGAGATATTGAGATCTGTGCACATGATTTTTGCCTTAAATTTGTGGATGAATGACTATTCTGATAATTTGACATCCTTTAATGGAACCAGTCGATTATAATGTATTTAACTTGGATTCTACTTCTATTATAATTACATGTCTCATTTTTGGTGATCTTTAACTTAAAGTTACGCTCAGAGAATGTGTTGAGAAATTAGAAGTTCTCAAAACACCCGAGGAACGGGCTCGTAGGCTACAAGATATTCCTGTAATACATGATGATCCTACTATGGATCCAAAATATGAATCTGAAGATGACACAAATGAAGATGACAAAAAACAAGGTATTTAAATAATAAAGTCTCATAAATTTTGTAGAATTTTTACTTTAAATAACCTTTCTTTTTTTTTGACCTTTGATGTTATACTTAGATATGTACAGTAGCTCTCTGGATTCCAGATTTAGCAGAAGACGAGACTACCCTTCAAAAGAATCTTGGAGAGGTACAGGTACAAGTACATCTAGAAATTCTGGAAAGAGTTATGAGGTTAGCAGAAACTTCTCGAGTAATAGTTTTTCAAAAAGAGTTGAAGATGCTGCTACTTCTCCACGTATGGGACTGCATAGTGATAACATTCAGGACCAAGGAAGAGATAGGATTGTACAATCACCACCAAGTGTATTAAAGAAAACAAGTCCTGCGAATGAAACAGAGAAAACTGTTAGCTCTACAAAAGATGATACTTCAGAAACAGAGAAAATGTGGCATTACAAGGATCCAACTGGGAAAATTCAAGGTCCATTTTCATTGGCACAGTTGCGTAAATGGAACAACAATAAATTCTTTCCTGTGGATTTGAAAATATGGAGAACAAGTGAGAAGGAAAAAGATGGTATTCTTTTGACTGATGCATTAGAGGGAAGGTTTACAGTTAAAATTGAGAGACATGGTTATGCTAGCCTTCCTTCTCCTACTCCAAATCAAAGTTTGGGACATATGGGCCCGTCTGTGGGTCCTAGTTCGTATCATGAAGGCCTGCAGTCACCTACACCAAATGGTACTCCACTGGCTGCATCGTTGGTTGCTGGTGGAAAACATGAGCCTAATGCAATGATTCAGTCGATTGCTGGTCAAAATGCTTATGGTTGGAGTGGCATTCCACCTCAGAATCAACAACCCAACCAGTGGGCGGTTCAAAATCCAGCAGGGAACTTCTTACAGCAACCACCACAACCAAACGTAAGCTGGCCGACGGTGACTCCAAATCCAAATATGGGAGCAATAGCACCTCCTACAGGTACTAATCAAGCCATGAATTGGGGAACGGTTAATGTTAATCCTCCATGGGGTTTGCAAGCAGGTCCTGTTAACATGAACCCTGGATGGGTTCCTCCACAGCCGGTTCAAGTGGTCACACCAAGTCAAGGTTGGGTTGGTGGTCCTGGTCCTGGTCCTAGTCCAACTCAAGTGCCTATAATTTCCGGGAATGGAAACCCTGCGGAGGTGGCATCGGCTGGAAACTCAAACCAAGGATGGGGTTCACCAAGGCCTAGAAATGGAGGCAGGTGGGATGGAAGCGAACCCTACAACAGAAGTAGAGGTGGGGGTTCGGGTTTTAGTGGTAATAGAAGACAATGGGAGAAACAAGGTTCGTTCAATAGAGGGCGATATGAATGATCAGATGTTAGGTATGACTGCAGCTTAGTGTTCATGGGTAGATGTTTATTTCAGTTTATTTTCTAGGCTGTTGTCTTTCTAAAGTTGTAAAACATGTGCAGCAGGTGTAGGAGATAACTTTGCGTTCTTTTTCAGGTGCCCATAATATGATAACATAGTATCAACTGCAGTTTCGTTTAGCCGAATCGTGTTGTTGGCATTATTAGTTTTGCTGCAGTTAACGTGGTTCATGGTTAATCTTGGAGTGAAAATATAGCAAAGCAAAATCAATTGCCCCACAACGTTGAAAGATATTGTGTTATATCACCAGATCATACTTCTTGTTATGGAAGTGATGGAACCAATTGTAAAGTTATTTTAAACAAAAAAACATACCTAAATTTGCTGCAAGTACACCTTAAGTTCATTAGCCCTAAGTTGCAAATTAGTCCCTAATAAATAAACTTGAGTGATATTGGTAGTTAGAAAAATCAATGTGTGAAAATAAAATAATAACTAAACTTGGTTACTATCTTATCAAATATCTTTATATGTTGGTACTTATAGGTGAATAGAGAGTTGTTTGTTACCATTAACAACTCAAGCTTTTATCATTATATGTTGTCCCTTTTTAAAACTAACTTTGACTCGGTTTATTTTTGCTCTGTGATGAAAGTTGTTGGGTCCATTGCTATCTATATGTATAATTTTGAAGAACCTTAGACATCAGCAAACATGTAATATGTATCGTTTATATGAGAAATTTCGACCAATCTATATCTTACTCACTAGTGAAAATTTTTGGATCTGTGTCAGTGCGTATGTGTGTATGTATATATGTACGGTTTAAATTGATCTTAGGGGTTGTTTGATTGCGCTGATTGAGTAAGATCTGACTGAGTCAGAAGCTGACTCAGTAAGAAGTTCTGACTGGGTCTGCATCTGACTGAAACTTGGCTGTTTGATTTAGTATCTGACTGACTCTGCTGAATGATAAAAATAACCTTATTGCCCCGTTGTTCATACACATCTACATACACATACACATATACATACACATATACATACACATCTACATACCCATATACATACACATCTACATACCCATATACATACACATCTACATACACATGCAAATTATTTTTTCAGGTCTGGGTCAGAAGAAATGACCCAGTCAGCTGGCTCCACGCGAGTATCAAACGGGTTGACCCCTGATCGAGTTAGCCGGGTCAGCCCGGTTAGACATAAACAAACAACCCCTTAGTCTCTTAGACATGGGCGAACATATAATATGTACGATTTAAATTAATAATAGTCTCTTAGACATGGGCGAACATATAATATGTACGGTTTAAATTAATAATAGTCTCTTAGACATGAGCGAACATATAATATGTTATCTTTTAGTGTAAGTTTGTGTTGGTTGGGATGTTACCCACTCTCACATGGCATGCTTCAAATGTACATTACCTTTGCTGGTTATGAGGCAAAGACAACTACAATCGAAGGAAAATGAGCATCATGACATATACGAGTCATTTAATTTAATTAGTTGGTATTTGGACCCCCCTCATAATTCAATCAATTCCATCATGATATTCAATAAACCGATTATGACCACTACTTTCAGGTACAGGTGATGACTCACTAATTAATACTAGAATTTTAAGTTGCTAGTGAATCTGAACTAAAGTAATCATTTTTCTTGCATAATAGTTATAATAATATTGATTCACTTATTGTTTAAAGTAACGGATTTAGTGTTTATAATTAAAAAAACCTTATAACTTAAATCTTAACTTGTTTTTTTAAAACCATTTTAAGGTAAAGTACAAAATAAATCGACTTATTTTTAGGTAGAGAGTATGTGTTACCGCTCAATTTGTATTTGCAAAGTGAAAAAGGATTTTAAAAATCATGGTGTTGTAGTTGTGGCCTTTAGAGAAACCGTATGCTTTTTAATGACAATATCTAAGCTCGAAACACGTGCGATATTTTACTTTTCGTATATATAAAATCATGAAATTTCCTCACAAAAACTTGTATATTAGGTATCGAAAACAAACCAAAAAGTATATCCATAGACATGCACACACCAAACATGTGGTACAACAAGACATGTTCTGTCTCTTTACCAGTTACCACCTTGCCTATAGGAAAATATTACGAACGAATCAAGACACTACCCTCATGACAATTCCATCCTTACCTTTGTGTAAGTCATTTCATCATGAATACTCTATGCGTGAGAATCAGTAGATAAATTCCTATCGCATTTAGAGGATCCTAATGTTAGTAATTAATAATTATAATCTCTATTACTTATTTTAGAGTGTGTTTTTATATCTATACGTTCTTTGTAATTCTGGTTTAGCAACTGATAAGAATTTTGAATTATAAACATGTGTGATTAATTCTATTTTCGCTAACTTCATATAAAAAATCATTTGATCATTTAAAATATACAATCAACATGACTTACATGAGACCAAACAATATTATGTCGGTGGAACATGGGAGAATGTATTTGTAAAGACTAAAGAAACCTCCATATCATGCATTCTAATTTAATGGTTTTGTTGTCTTCTCACAATTCCGAATGAAAATATGAAAATTGGTAATATAATCGATAATTAAAAAATATTTTATTACACTAAAAAAATATTCAAAGCCATCATGATTTTATCGGTGACATATGATTTTCAATTTTATTTAAAATGTCGTGAAATTGTACAAAATCTAAAAGTCTAAGGCTGATTGGTGTCAACTCCCATTAAAGATAATTCGAAGTGGTTCATAGTGTTGATTAAACGTCTTTATATTGTTTGTATCAATAGTGTTTGGATGCACTAACTTGGTTAATTGTATTTTGTATGTTTTAATTGGTTGTAGGGTTTGGTCCAAAAATTAATTGAAAACTATTTATGAACTTTTGATTTGATTTCTTAACAAACAATTCAATTTCTTAGTTAATTTACTTAAGTTACTTTTGTAGAAACAGATTTGATGTATTTAACTTTTCCTTTAAAAAATGGGAAAAAAGCTAAGTCACTTTTTTTTTAGTTTTACCATGCTAATTATTTAATCCATTCTAGCATTTACATATGTTACACATTAACTATCTTAAAACATTATATTAGTTTTGCATATCTCTATCATATTCTCGATACGTTTACCTCAAATTTTCATCGATTTATCTTTTTGTCAAGTTTCATCCATTTATCTTTTAGCTATGCTTCGATTTGATATGATTCAGTATGTAACTAGTATTAAGGTCCCCGCGTTGCAGCGGATGACGTAAAACCATGTCAAACAACATCAATGACACACCACCCTCAGTGAACACTAATACTTACAAAGCTCATATTAAAAAAAAGAACAAAGTAGACATATAAACGTTGAACCATAAAAGCGAAAATATAAGATCTAGAATAATAGGAAAGCTGATTTAGTACTAGCACGTGTGACATGACAGTTAAATGGGGAAAAATAATCGTAAAACGTTGAATCACACATGAATGTTACAACGTTTTAACTTGAAAATTTTTATCCGAAAATCGAAAATGTTTAAAATATGAAATGTACATGGTATCAAAATTGAAGGTAAAAAATGGGCTAAATTGTAAAAGAATGTAGAAATATTGGTTTAAAATAAAAAAATTAAAAACTAATAAAATAGATAAGTACAACCAAAAATGCATAACCAAATTGATAATTGATATTATATAAATTGTTCAAATAAACTATAGCATAGGGTTGTCTAAACATTGTTACTTGTCTCCCTAAACTTAACCTTGACCCTTTAATTCTCCCCGAAAAATGAAACTTCTTAAACTTATTCTCGACAACATGTGGAATCTACACTTATTATCGTGAGTTTAATACCTTAGACTCTCTGTCTAATCTATGAAATTCTCATCAAGGTTTTGATTTCATGAACCTAAGAAATTTGTGTGACACATAGACACATGTATTTTGGATTTCCTGGCAAAAGGCCTTCGGGCTAAGGCAAGCATATCGTATAAATCCTACGGGACTAGTTATGCTTACCTGGGGATCTCTAGGATGAGTGATAAACTATGGTCAACATACACAAGTTTCTAAGGCAAATGGATCAATTTACCTTGACGTGTCAACGTTTTCAAATGGTAATGCGTTACCAAATGGAACCATCCGGTTTATATTTAAAATATCAAAAATCCTTGATTCCTTGGTCTGGTTTATCAATGAACTCTAATATCTTCTCATTCCTATCTTACAGAATGTTCCCGTTAATATTGAACTCGTTGTACTCCTCAATTCCTACGTTTAAACAACGTTATACGTTGTGCGCCTTATGTAACTACCTTCATACCATGACCAACGTGTACATGGATCTTAATATATCCAAAGATATTGGTCATCTAAATCGAATGTTTATTTTTAAACTTAAAATTGTTACTTAGGGTTTTCAAATGTCCTTAAAGTGTGTCCCATAACTGAAATCATGCAATGCCGAAAGGTGGAATACCTGCGTCTCGGGATACCTTGTCTAGACAAGGTATACACATAAATTTGATTCGACCGTTGGATCCGTTTATCTGACCTGGAACTCATGAGATGGGTGTTCGCTTATAGGTACGCGCGTCTACCGTAAAGTTGTGGTTGACGTAGCACTTTGAGAAATCAACGCATTTCCCTTTTATTTTGAACGAACGTTTACATCTCATTATTGTGTTGAATCATTTCCGTTATTGATCTTGTTTTCCTGACTTAAACCATTCAAGATTTGAGAACCTAACACAATTAACTTTGTTATCCCGAACTTTAACCTTAATCCTAGCAAGCATGATTTTCTTTTCCTGTTAATGTCATATTGATGTAATTTGAAGTTTCTGAATTTCTAACTGATATTCTTTTCGTTTGCTAAGTCGAGCTTTATAAAAACTTCAAGCCGTTTTGCATCGTAGGCAATGCAAAACTCCGCAAGTCAACCTATGACTAAGGACACTCGTATCCCCTAAATGATTCTATCTCATCAAAACAGTGGTGACTCCCTTACTTTGGTGATGACTTTCCATTCACTGTCATTGTTCTTATGAAATCTTATCGTCAAGACAGAAGTGAACCTCATACATTGATAACGATTTACTCCTTTTTGTTTTTATGAATTCGTATTTTACAAATGGAATTACCTCATTGAAATAGGAATAAAATTTTGTTATTATTACTATTATTATTATTATTATTAGTATTACTAATACTATTATTATTATTATTATTATTATTATTATTATTATTATTATTATTATTATTATTATTATAAGTTCGTATAATTGTTTTTATTTTAAATATACAGAGGTTTGAATTTCGCATGCGCCATTATTATTTTAAAAGGTTGTGGCCACTAGTCAAAATGCGCAAATTTAATTGGTTCATTTTGCAAGGATTGCGTTGAATAACTAAGCCATTGATGTTTGAATTCAAATAAAATCATTAGCAAAACAATAATAAAAATATTAAAGGTGTTAATAAAAAAATCTGAAATTTATCTAGAGCTTAGTACTACTCTAGTAAACTAGCCATAGGGGTAAGCGTATTTTGGACAAAGTATAACTTGTAGAAGAGTAGTATATACACTACTATATTCATACACACGTACAAATCAAATTGCAGTTAACCGTCTTGTTTTAGACATGTAAAATTCAATTTGAAATAGGGTAATGTGCTACTTGTCTGATTAACAAATGATTAATGTTTTTTAACCAATCAAAAACTAACCGAGAATAGTAAGCAATCGTCATGAGAAACCACTTGACAAGAAACCAACAAACAAATATGAATAATTCAAATAAAATCTAAATTTTAAAATAAGAAAACGACATCAAGCATATCGTTTTGAAAAGATTTAGTAAGCTACAATTACAATACATAACTCATATAAACTAGTTGTATTACATGAAGTACAAGTCACGAGTCATCATAACCTAATTTTAAACCCAATATTTAATAAATAATTATTAAGCCCTAATTCATGCCTCCCTAACAATAACATGCCCTTATCAACCTAACTAAAGTCTACAAATCGGCCCACCAAAGTTGTAGACCGGGCTTGGTGTAAACAAAAAACCGGTTCAACCGGAGCTATTGGACCGGCGTGTTTAATATCGGTTCAACTTGTTTTTCCTTCTTTCTCAGTTCCAATACTTTTCGGTGGTTGTTCGAATGAATGTTACTGGAAAATGTTGGGCTGCAAGCCGGTCTATACTCCGGATAAAGCCGACCGGACTTGAACCGGACCCCACAAGCGTTACATAATGTTTTGGGACCAGACGGACCGGCTCGCCACTGAGGCGTCTTTTGCACTTGACAATGAGTACACCGACGCTGACTCGGTGACTCACTTGAACCGTTCCCATTTTGGGAAGTCGGATTTTTTCTAAGTTTTTTCGTAGCCGGTTGCTTTTCAAAACCCGAGATTTTGAAAAGCATTGGACAAGTTATGGACGAGTCAGGAGACGACAATGAACTCGAACACGACTCAGTGAGTGACCCAACCGACCAGACACTACCGGCCTTCCTCGACCGGTTCGTCCTACACTTCCTAGGAACCGGATAGGGTAATCCCAAAACCGTAAAACTCCGAGTTGACTCGTTAGCCAGCGGTTCAACCCGGCTCAACACCATTCCGACCCCCGACTTCACCACCGGGCACATAAACGGAATCTCCGGCACGGAATCATCCACCATTTGTGATAACCACTCAAGGCTCTCCATATCATCAATCTACAACAATAAAACCATAAAAATATCAGTAAAACCCTACAAAGTACGTTTGTGATTCTTTCTGACGTAAAGTAAAGTAAGTATAAAGTAGAAAGTGCGTGTTTGCATGTAAAAATAATATTATTAAACCGTTAACTACCGGAACGGAGAGCTGATCGGCGGTGATAGACACAAGTTCGCCGGAGCTTGAAAACTTGCTAGAAGATATCGAACTGTTATCATTATCCTGTGAAGAAACCGAAGCAAAATCCTCTTCAGATAATTCTTCAAAATTGTCACCACCGGAGTTACTAAAGTCTTTATCGGAGAGGTCTAAGAGATCATCGACGGAGAATTCATCGGAGGAGACGTTAACGACGGTGCTAATTCCGGCGACACACCAGAAATCATCGATGGAAGCTTGTTGAGGTGATTTCATACGAATTATTTCCGACATAAAGCTTGATTTCAATGCTTTTGCTTCAATACACTCCATTTTTGGCGAATTGTAGCTAAAAAGAATGAAAAATTGACGATTGATTGATAGGTGAGTAGTTTAGAATTATAGATAAACTCAATAGGGAATTTGAATCAAATAGGTATTATTATATGAATTTAGATTATAAGGGTGATAGATACAATAATTGTGTGTATGCATAGATACCTTTAGAGAGAGAAAGAAGATGACTGATACGAGTGCGGGTTAATGTGCGAACCAGATGGGTGGAGTCCATTTTTATTTTCTTTTTTCTTTTTATATTCAATGTTTTTCATAAAGCTAGAAATCTAAGATTATATCTTTTATGTCTGTCTTAAAATGTAAATCTTTGTGTGGGTCCAGAGCGAAGGATTATCAGTTATTAAAGTGTTGTTTAATAGCATCTTAATCAGTATTTTAATGATTCAGACGTTCGAATGATTCAACATTTAATGCTTTAGACTGTTTGTTTCGTGAGCGGATAACAAATGTTTGAATGGTTTACACATTACATCTGAATGGTTAAACATTATACTAATGTTGAATTATTAAGAACTTTTATTTAAATTGGTCAGACATTTGTCTTTGAATAGTTAAGTGATATACTGGCTATTAATGGTTCAGACATTTTAATAGTTTAACACTTAGGGGCTGTTTGACAGTCTTTTAATCAGTCTCTTAATGGTTCAGATGTCTGAATGATTCAGTACTTAACGGTTCAGACTATTTATTTCGCAAGCAAATGTCTAGCTAGATGGTTAAGACATTTTTCTCTGAATAGTTAAACATTATACTAGTGCTGAATGGTTAAGATGTCTAATGCTGAATGATTAAGATTTCTTATTTGAATTGGTCACATATTTGCATTTGAATAGTAAATTAATATACTAGCTATTAATGGTTCAGACATTTTATTGGTTCAACACTTAATCATTCAGAAGTTACCAAACAACCCCTTAATGGTTTATACATGTTATTGGTTCAATATTTAATCGTTTAGAATTTGCCAAACAGCCCATAACCTTGTTAATAAATATAAGTGATAGGAAGGTAGGAAATGTGCATTGCTAGTATAAGGTAAGAACCTTGGTTCCCACCCTGTTTCACTACTCATGTTTGAAGTGAGTCTAGCGCGTTTCGTCTCTGTGCGAGCTGGCGTCGCCTCCAACGTCTTGGGTGCGAGGCGGCTCGATACCGACTGGTTAGGGCCCCAAATTACCCATTAATTACTACTTTTCTAGACGTTTTCACCAAGTTGCAATTTGAGCTTTAATGGATGCATTAGTAAAGTAGGAACTACAAAGCAGCTGATGCCATTACATCACCACCAAAAGAGGTTGTCCATGTGACCCGACCCGACATGATCAGAGTAGACGGTTTGGCATGATATAGGAATAATAAGTGTGGTATGAAAATGAAAGAGTTAGAGTGAGAGTGGATCCTGAACAATTACCTTGTCTTCCTCTTATACATAACTGATGCATGATGTATGTATAGTTTCATGGGTACGTGGAGTCTTTCTCATGTAATTAGTTTGATCACGATTTCTTGTTGGATTCGAGTCATGGATTTTGGTATGATACCTCTTCAATTATTCATGTTTTCTATGTATATAAAATAGCCAAAGTAGTTGAGATGAGATATCTTAAAACTTCTTTAAAATATTGAGAGGTCTTGGTTTTAAGTTTCACTTGTTGCAAAATAAGAGGTTCCAAGTGGGCTAAAAGGTTTTTCCTCACCTATGACGAGTTTTCTCCTGAGAGTGATCTCGGGTTGCATACTCGAGCAATGAAGATGGTCAAATGAGTCATTGCCGGTCAGTGATCCAATTAACTTTTTAAAAAATATAAAAATGTCCAAATCGTCGTAACCATGTACCAGCCTAATAATGTATAGGTGAAAACAAGGCAAATTAAAGTATTCTTAAAATGTACATATTCTTTTATTGTAAATTCACAATGTCCACGTAATGGCACCTTGTTTGGTTTCAAATTTAAACATATATGGCCGCCTTTTGTTTTCGAAAATCTAATTTCTACCCATTAACTATGATTATTAACTTGAGTTAAAAACTATAGTATTTTTCTTCTGACCCTGGAACTAAAAGCCACTTTTTTCCAATATCTACATGTATTTACGAAATTCATCTATAGAACGTAACATTTATATGTTAAAACGAAGTAAATAAAGCGTAATTGATATTAAAAGCGTTTATCCACATTTTTCATAAAAAATAGTGTGTGCAAATTGTAACGTTTGTTTAACTTTGAACTGTTTTATAATAGTCGTATAAATTTCTCAACTTTTATTTTTTACTTCAAACGTTTTCTATACTTCTTATATTTAAATACTATGACGTTAGAACTTAGGTCCGCAATCAAATATTTACGTTAGAGTATAAATTAACTTCAAAATATGTTGTTCATGGAAATTATAATAATCATAATAAGTATTAATAAGATGGTGTTTGGATAACCTTAAGCAAACACCAGTGAATAAAAGTAAAAGTTTGTTGTTAGACCATTGAAAGCCATGGAAGGTGTGAAACATATTCCATTGCTACTTTTACTTTAGTTTGGCCCCAAATGATGGAGCAATAATGTTTGAAATCCCATGATGGCTTTTGCCCTAATAACCTTATCTCATGCAAAGATTTCATACATGTTATTTGGATATATGAAAATACATCATTATCTTAAATATCATAACTTAAAAATATATATTAAATAACTAGAGAATCGTAACTAAATAAAACTGTGACTTAGTTTTTTATGGTGAATTTATATCGCAAAGATACGTTATAACACGTTCGTAACTTGATGCTTATGAGACTCATTTTCTATCGTCTAACATGCTCCTCGATGTGAGATTCGTGGTTTAGGACTAAGGTTCAATCAATCTCTTTTATTTTATGTTTATTGATTAAACCCCTTTCAATCTCTCACTAGTGATATACCTAATTATCAAAGGTGGAAAACACTAGGCGATTAGCTTTAGTTCATTAACAAAGATGTCCAAAGTTACGTGTTGTTAGGTGCAATCTAGTCACCTAGGGGTGAACATGATGATGAATAACAATGAAGGTTAAACATTTAGCCATTTAAGTCATATGGCTGATGGCATGCATGGAGCTTAACTAAACTCTTACTTTATGCAGGGACCAGATTGCAAAAACAATCTGATGTATAACTCAATACAATCATTGATCGTTCATACCCAGAATGCAATTCAATGTTTCATTTTGTTTGGTGTTTTATTAAAATATTTTAGTTGACATTAACTGATTATTTTATAGTTTGTAATATTGAAGTTTGTAATGTAAAATGTTTTCTACAGTTTCATTGTATATCAATATTCAATCAAAATTATCGTTAACTAAAAGATAATAGCTTAGCAACCATGTTTTACTACCAATAGTAGTATATTGTTACCCTACCCAACCACGTATATATGATATTATTTGGTTTAAAAAGTTCGGAAAATTCCTACATAAACTTGACTTATCCAAGCTAGAGCACGTGCCATCCAACAAAACATCAATACGACAATAAATAAACACATTATGCCATAGCAATGGTTTCTACATGGCTTAAAGTACGACTCAAAAGTACAGAACCACACAAGTTCTCAACTCTTATTCCACAGGCATAAAAACCATACAAGATGGCAAATGAGACCAGAAATGCTACCAAGAAGAAAATTTTGAGGAAAGCAATAAGTGTTGTTCGAAAGCTGCCAGATTTAAGTGGGGACCGAGACGAAAATGGAATAAATCTTCATTTTTTCAGAATAACTACATACCGATACATGGCAAGGTTTCGTCATCTTAATCTGCTCTGGATTGACCCGCACGGGAAGACAAGATGATACCCACAATTAGACCATACAGGGCCAAGGCTTCAGCAAAGATAAGAATAAGAATCATTCCCACGAAAAGTTTTGGCTGCTGCGCATTTGCTCTGGATGACAAACAAAAGTAAATTTAAAACAATGTGAAAAAAAAGAGATTTCTAAAACTGTAGTATGTGGCTCCTGATGCAAACATATATAAGTCATGTGAAAATGTCAAAATAAACACCATACTTTGCATGGATGAACAACTTTCAGTAACATATTTGAACTACAAGGGCATAAGTATTTAAGATTATTATACATGCTTGCAATTAAACTATAGGGCAACACAGATAGTAAGTTTCAAGAGACCACTGCATCTAGTAATTGGAAGTGGGGAAATTAAATCAAAATGGCAATATGATGTCATTGATCAATGTCAGAGTTGGATCTTATTTGTATCTAACATCTATATAAGTTTATTTATTTAGATGCTTACAACTTCAAACTTGGCTAAAATCATTTACTGTCATCCAGATACCTAGTGTAAGCTTTGGCTAAAGTTGTAAACATATATAAACTGAATTCTGCTTGTAAAAATTTTCACCACCAATATCATTATTCTAAGATACTATACGAATTTTGTAATTACTTCTGTTGCAGTGCTGATAATAAGTTAATATTTACCACTCTAGAGCCTGGTATTCTTGATCCTTACATAATCGGCAACTCAAAATGAAATCACAATAGTTTTTAGCCAAGAAATGACTGTCCATCCTCCAGGCTCACTAAAGAAATCTTGATCTATGGTTTTTAGCTTGATGAGAATTGAGATTGAGCCTTTTAAGACCATAGAGATGGAAGTCTAACACGTTCACATGCCCACAAGTCAGAAATGTTAAAGCATCAGTGACCCAAAGACTTGGATTTAAAGATAACGCACATTCCACACCTTATCACTAAGCACAAGACCTATGCATCATCTACCATTTTCTTCTAGAATTCGTTTAATGTAACAAGGCAAGAACTTTCTTGAACAAACAAAGTCACAATTTGACATGTAAAACTATTCAACAATTGTAATTATAGCACAAATACCAGTAAACCAAGAGTTGAAAACAATACCTAACACCAGCATCACCAACAATTCCAATAGCCATTCCAGCCGAAAGACCAGCAAGACCACAAGCCAAACCAGAGGAAAGGTGTGCATATCCATCAAACAGATAATACGATTTCGCCTTAGGGTTAATCCCAGTACTGATAATAACAGCAATAATCAAACCATAAATCCCAAGCACCCCAGCCATAACAACCGGAACAATAGACTTCATCACCAGCTCAGGCCTCATCACTCCCATCGAAGCCACACCTACACCACTCTTAGCCGTCCCATACGCAGCCCCCATACCTACACACACAATCAATCCAAATACACAAATCTCACAAACTTTCACCAGATCCGTAATCAACACATCGCAAATAAACGTACAAAACAAACAATTAAACCATCAATCATCACATCATCCAAAAGTAAACAATAAGATGTAGCAATACAACGTTATCCTGAGACAAACAATGAATTCAATCGTATTAATCGCAGATTAACGTATGTGAGATAGTGGAATTCAGATCTAGATGTTGTAATGCTTATAGATGAATGAATTGATGAAGTTAGGGTTAATGATGTACATGAGAAGACGAGTGCAGCAGCGGCACCGAGGAATCCAAAGAAAGGTGCGGTTTCATCACCACTGAATGTGGAATCTGCCATTGTCGTCGTGAATTGGGAGTGAAATTGATGAGATTTGGGGATCGGAGATGAAAAAAGAGATGAATTTGTGTGTGTTGGATCTTCAATCTCGATGCATCGGTAGTTTTTATGTGTTGTTCCTCTCACGTTCCAACACTTGTCGTCTTCGTAGGAGATGAGTTGATAAGATATTTTTGAACGATTGATTATTGGGTGATGTTAAATCCAATGTCGCACATTGATATTCATTTAAGCTTAAGTGTTAAAATTTGTAACCTTGAATTTCACATTTAAATTAGTATTTCATATGATAAATGTTATTTTAATTATATCCATCTATTCGTGTTTTAACTTGAACCACACTCATAATTTTTTCAGGAAAAAACTTATTATTAAAAAAACTTTTTGGTTTTAATTTTGAGCATTTTTGTTTAGAGTAAAATTTAAACACATGATTTATTGATGTTTACATGTTATAAGTATCTTACGTTGACCAATTAGACTAATGATCATTGGTATTTAAATTAGTATTCAACATATGAAAAAAAACCTTGAAACACTAAAAAAAATAAACAAGTTGAATTGGCAAATCCACATTGAAATAGTATTAATAGCTTGTACACTTATATTTAATGACTTATATATTATCATGTAACAACTCGGTTTTGATCAAAATATATATTGAAACGTAAATAAAAAATAAGCATTTAAAAGTTATAAGACAAAAAAAACTCATTACAAAATGTTTACGACATGCTGTATAATCCGATTAAATATAATAAAGGAAAAACAAAGTGCAAAATTAAGAGGCGTAAAGGGTAAGTGTGGAAGAGCCCAAGAGTAAATTCATGAGGACTGAAATTATAATTTAGAAAAATCATGCATTAATTGCTTGTAACAAATACTTAAGAACTTGTATTATAAAATGGATACCAACCAGGCAACCACAACTCACAAACTCGGTGATGAAATCAGCTGGGAATATTGCATGTTTGTTCTAAAAAAACTTAATATTATCAATCTTTAGAAAACATAACTTTTGTAGCAAAGTTTTATTGTTCATTTATTTATTCACGAATATGTAAACGAAATATTATGTATAACTGAATATATTATCTACAAACATGTTTATACAGTATCTTGTCGGAAGTAGATAAAAAACAGAGAAAATGTCACAAAATAGTAACCAAGTTTTAAAAGTATTCTAATTTAGTCACTCATGCATATTTTTTTCAAATTAGACCTCCAAACGATCAAATCGAGTCATTACCAAATTTTATTATTACAAAAAAGTAATGATGAAAAAGACATGGGAGTTAAAATTTTCAATATATAAAATTATATTAAAAAAACATGTTAATAAATAAAAAAAATGCCTAAAATTTATGTCAACATTGTATATCAGCATCAAAAGATAGAAAAAAAAATATTTTTTAACTGAATCCAAAAGTATAACATGTTAAAAAATATGTTATGACTTTTAATTTGTATAAAATATAAAAATGAGTGATTTAATTGGAACACTTTTAAAACTTGAGTTACTTAATTGAAAAACTTTGGAAAGTTGATTATTATTTTACAAAGTTACCCCTAAAAATAACATGTTCTAATAGTATATTTTGAATTTTAAAAACATTTATATTAAAATATGTGGTCCTTGTGTATTTTTTTTTTGTTTTTTTAGTTTTCTTTTCCTCCGTTAACATTAGTTTACAATTTTTATTTAATATGAGAGCGGTGTGGTATGATGTAACGTGATTAAACATTGAATTTGTGAAAATGGGAATTGTGATGTGCTAATGTGGTATGATGTAAAGTGATTAAGTATAAAATTTGTGAAAATGAGAATTGTGATGTGTTAATGTGTTGTTAAGTTGTATTATGATGTGACATGATAAAGATATTAAAAAAATAGTCTTACCATAAAACTCGGATTGTGCTATCCCCTAAGATTCAAAAGATTGGACCCAAAGTTTCATATTACATATTTATTTAGATATGCTAATCATAGTAATACATATTGTTTCTTGTGTATAATCGTGAGAATCACAACATAATGATAACATAATCAAGGAATGCTTCAGCAGTTGAAATGTGCTTTCATGTTTTGGAAAGACAAAACAAAATTAATCTACATTGGTTTGAAATTAATGATGATGAGTGTTGTGTGTCGAATCCAGCAAATAAATAATAAAATTGTGAACCTATCGTACACACATTAAGAATAGTATGAGCGGAAGTAGAGTTCGTGTCCTCAGGGATACGTGTCAATTAGCACAGTTACTTTGATTGATTATGGACTAAGAAATGTGAAGGTTTTAATTAAAAACTAAAACTAAAAGTAAATTGACATTTTTTTGATTTTTTAATTATGAAAAAGAGATTATTAAAGACGTCAATTAAATTATGAAATAAATTCAAATATGAAGAATAATTCCAACACTAAGGTAATTCCTTGACTCGATTTGGCTTACGATCATTAAAGATTACGGTGCAATGACACTTTTCACTTAATAATTTGTATCGATACTAGACATCACGTCGTTCGAATATCCCCTCTATCTAATATCCAATCAATCGCAGTTCGTTGATTGGAGCCAACCCGCTACTCTAAGCTCACGCCGTTTGGATCTTAGCGTGCGGGTTGCAACGATAGAAGTATCGATTATAATTAAACACACACGCCGTTCGGTATGCTTAACTAGATTGTGTGATTCTATAACGATAATGAATTTATAGACAAAATCAAATCGTTAATTGTTCCTTATATCAAAAATCAAAACTTGATTAGGGTTTTAAATCTTGAATAACTTTATTAGAGAAATTAATAAAGTGGCCAATTTTATTAACAATCTAATATATACCGGATTAGATCCGGGTTTAAGATCAAGAATCAAACAAACAAACCATCAAAATAAAAACATCTTATAATCGCTTCACATAAGTTAAAACCAAATCATAGAAATTAAACCTTAATGTTGAAATCAAATATTGTTTTAGCCGGACATGACGACTAGATCAATCATAACTAAAATAAAATAAAATTTACGAATCGAAAACCAACAAAAAGAACCTAAATTGCTACAGTTCTTCTTGCTTGATGAACTTGATTTTTCAATAAAATCATTTCAAAATGCTTCAAGATGCCTCTTTTCTACAACCTCCCACTTTTTTTCTTTTAAGTTCTCCTTTTCTTTTAACAAACTCTCTTTTTTTGGTTTTAAAGTTTAAATCTTTATCACTTCTTTTTCCAGTCATTTAATTATCGTACAAAAACAAAAAATATACAAGAGTAGATTCCATCTTACAAAAAACTACTATTTTATAATTAAAATAAAAGATGCATGTAATTAATGCAAAATATATACGAAAATGCAACCTAAATTTACTATAATTTATGACTAAAAATATAATCGTAGTTAATAATGTTGATGGTGGGCCATGACCTACTACAAGGCGGTTTCCTCTTCAAAATTATATCAATAATAAGTAGCTTTTAAGGATGAATTTAAACTATTTTGTAGAATTGTAATCATGAGCTAGTAGATTTTTTTTAGTTTGTAAACCACTTGGATATTATTGGATAATTTAAAGGGAGATGAAATCCAAAGAGAATACTGAAAAATACAAGCCAAAGTAATCAAAGGATAGAAAGAAAAAAAGGTCTTGACGTATACAAACTATGTTTTCTTAGTAATTGTTTTTCCTCTCTCTTAATCTTTTTAGTAACTCATATTTGTAAAGATTTAATCACATAAAATTTTTACGAGTAGCAATCATCAATAACACTAGATTACTAGACAAAGACATTACAATCTATATGAACAAGTCTTACAATATATGGTCCGTAACTAGCATGTTGAAAATTGGTCGAGCAATACACGACGAAACACGATTATTTATTACCTAATCACAAGATCACCCACTCTATTAATATGAATAATAAAAAATCATAATACATAGATCCCTTAACCAGATTCATATTAAAATAATCACTTACAAATCAAAGACTCCTATTAGACTTGGACTAGAAAACATAACAAAGATATCAAATGATACATAAGATAGGGCATGCATAGCCATAACTGAAGAGCTCATAATTAAAATAGTAGTTGAGTGATCTTTTTTAATTACTAGTAACACATTTAGGAGCTGTTTGATTTGCTTTTAAACCGGTCAAAATATCTGACTCGCTGATCCAGTCAGACATTTTGGCCGGTCAGGGTGTTTGATTTGCGTTTGATCCGGTTTCACATCACTGACCCATACATATTTTTCCTCTCACCTGGTCAGTTTTATAGAATGCTCTTACTCGATCAGCCGCTTCTGACCGAGTCCCCTTAATATAACGGTCCAAGCATACATCATTTTCATTGCCGGCAAAGTTGATCATCAATAAACAAACGGGAAAATAACACACCGATTTTGAGGGTAATCATAGAACTTTTGCAGGTACCACGTATGTGTTATCCTTGCCGTAAAACTAAGATTTGCCACCTGCAAAGTAAATCATGTCATGTTTTTTGAAATTTATTGTTGTATCAAAGCCTAACAAGGGAGGATCAAGAGGACCAGAACGCCACTCATCATAATTTGTTGGTGGTTTGTATATAAAAACTGAGGTGTTTCACCGAAAAAATTAATTTAAACCACTTAGTTGTAGTCGATAGAAAAAAAAATATTTTTATAACTATTATAATAAAATGTTCATGTTCCACCAAACACAACTTTTCCATATTATTGCATTAATAAAGGTATTAATCATTAGTTAACCATCACATTTTTTTTTATTTTTTATTTTTTTGGGATAAAATATCAGGAGGAAACATCTTTTGGGATAAAATTATTAAGTCAATTCAAAACTAATTAATTTGACTAAGAGAAAATCAAATAAGTTCCTATTAAACATTGGAAAATTCGTAGTACGCCGAACTCGTGTTGGTTTACATAGCAAGTCAAAATGAATATTAAACAATTTCTAGCAAATCAAAAAATACCTCGACCTGTGTGGCAATATAGCAAGTCAAAACATGTTTGGTACAATCAAAGCTTGTGCGGCAAATGATGTGTGTAGCGTTTATAAAAAGAAGACATGTGTGGCAAAGCAAGAAGATGATTAGTTTCACAAAACAAGAAATACGACATGTGTGGCGTTTAATGAAAAATGAAATGTGTGGCAAATCAAAACAAAAAGTAAGAAAACAAGACGGTTCACCATTCGAATCAATAAAGCAAGACTAGAAACAAGAGGTACCGGCCACCGTCGTATGGTGCGACCAACCATTAAAGCAGAGATAATCTAAGTAATTTGATGTCAAGATTGGAGGAGGCAATGTTAAACTTAATTTTAATATAAAAAATAAGTTAATAAGAAAGT
This sequence comes from Flaveria bidentis, assembly GCA_018326385.1. Lineage (NCBI taxonomy): Eukaryota > Viridiplantae > Streptophyta > Magnoliopsida > Asterales > Asteraceae > Flaveria > Flaveria bidentis. The sequence continues at coordinate 54,268 of BJCM01061794.1, forward strand.
TAAACATGTAATTTAGAAAGTCAAATATAAAAGTTGTAAAAGTCAGCCTGGGTAGTTAAGTTAGTTTAACAGCCAAATGACAGTTAGTTAACTATTGAAATTATGTGCATAAATAACTTACATGTATCGACATTTAGGGTGTATATTGAATTGTGTTTGTGTGTTTCTTTTTTCTCCCGGTTTTATTGGGAGTCCCTGCATTTCATGTGCATACTCCTTGTTTGATTCATCCAAATAGATTATATTGATTTAATTGTAATCGAACCTAAGCGCTTTATTCGGTTACATGGTCCGCCACTTGGCGGCTCTAAATAATACTTTAAATACTAAGTTCCGTTGGTTTAAGATAGCGAGGATGGAGTTAAGCGAGGAGAGTACTAATCCTTCACATTTATTTAGAGGTGACAAAAGAAGTCCATGAAAGTGATTTTGGGTCATAATGAATGTTTTAAAAATAAAGATGAGTTAGAATGGATTAAATAAAAAACACAAGGGGGTCAAGATGGGTTGAAAACTTATTAGGAAAAAAATAAACATGGGTCAAGATGGGTTGAAAACTTATTAGGAAAAAAATAAACATAGGTCAATATGAGTTTTCAAAATTAAAGCTTCAAGTCACAATAAGTTAAGGTTTCTTTCACTCAAATTGGTCACCTTGGCCGAGTTTTATCACGCACCACCACCATACCACCACCGAACCACCACCACACCACCACCGGTCCACCGCATCTACACCCTCCCACCTCCGTCAAGTTTCATCGTGCACCACCATCGCACCATCACCGCACCTACAGTCGAGCTCCGCATCAATCTCCACCTTCGTTGAGTTTCATCGCTCACCACCACCACACGTACAGTTGGGCCTCCATTTCATTATTGTACCATCATCGTCGCTTTATTGAAGGTACCACCATTTATAGATGAAATCGTATATGTATCTTTTTGAACTTGTATAAGCATCTGTCTATATGTGTTGTTGGGTTGTAGAAAACTAGTAAAATAGTATTGGTTTTTTTAAAAAATGATCAATTTTGATCCGAACCCATTCTGATCTTTTTTTCTAATATCCTAACCCAAACCCCTCTACAGTTATCAATCAATCCACATATTTTTCATTTACATCATCAAAAACAACATATGTCGTACATGTTTCAATATTACCCAAGATCACCTAAGCCTTCATCTTTTTATTGTTGACGTACCTTTCATTTCGAGCCTTCCAAATACACCACAAAGAGATTAGAATTATCACGTAAATCAGACTTTTAAGACCACTGGAAATAGATACCGAGCCGCTTAGATGAAGGAACTCTTCCACTGATGTGATCTTGGGCGTAGGAAGTTTACAGCAAATAATAATCAAATCTCAAACCTTAGCAATTTCACAGTTTACCAATATGTGGTCTGTATAGTCCGTTTTAGTATGTTACATCACGACGTGGGGGCACACTACCTAGCGGACAAACATTAAATATACTTAAAAGGTGTTTTAATTTTGTATTTGAGTTGGTTAGGATCATTAATAATAAAAGAATTAAATGCAGGAAAAGTGTTGGTGGTGTATCAGATCCCATTTTCCCAAAACGCAACGGATCTTCTTGCAGGCGCTATGCTCGCTGCACTGCCGCTCACGTGCTTCCCCCGTGGCGTTTTCCTTATAACTGCAAATGCTTATGCAACCCCCACTATAAAATTTTAAAAGTATATAGTTTTTAAAATTAGAATAGCGTTGCTTTATAAATTTACTAAAGTTTTGCTTTATAAAAAAATACAAAAGAACAGCCATGAACACACTAACAAGTAACATCACATCAAACCTCGTCAAAAATCTACTACGATTTGTAGTGTAACTTTATTTTGTAAGATTATTAAATATATATATATATA